>JAOXOE010000506.1:25748017-25781940 GCA_028565055.1 Phoeniculus purpureus
TAAAACCCGCCTGGATGTGTTCCTGTGCGACTTGGTCTAGGTGATCCTGCTGTGGCAGGGGGATTGGACTAGATGATATTTTGAGGTCACTTCCAATCCCTAATGTTTGTGATTCTGTGATTCCACATGTGGATATTTTGTAGTACAGGATTGTTTGCAGCTCTTCTTTTTAGTCAGGAGAGTGACAAAGCAGTGACAGCAGCCCAAAAGGCGTGGGACTGTATCAGAGCTGCACATCAGACTTTACTTTTATCACTCCAGGCAGAGCTGTGCCAGAGCTGCTGGTATAGAAGGAAAGACACTTCAGAGTGCACAAACAGCTAGTGATGTGAATAAATGTGTCTGCAAGTCATGTGCAGTTTTGCTTTGTTATGGAGAAGTGTTTAAAATTTTGGCCTTGTTATAGCCAGTTCTTAACCATCTTTGTATTTCAGTTGTTGTCTTGTATTTCTGGTAGCTTGTCTAAACAATCGGGCTGCTGTATTTGGCTTTTACTCATTCCATCTAAAAATTACTTTTTGGTGAAACTGGTCAGCTAAAAATCTGTTTGCATTGGTGTTTTCCGCTTACTAAGGATGATTCAAGCACATGGGCTGAAACACCATAGCAGTGTGGCTTGGTAAGATGAGCTGCGTGCTGCTTGTCTGCCGTGGCACAGGGACAGTGAAAAACATCATCAGATCATAAAATGATAGATTGCTCAGACATTGCTGTTAGCCAGGGAGTGGTGGAGCTACTAGGAGTTTCTCCCTTACAGTAAGATGTAAAGAACCGAGTAAGTTGTCATCGGAGCCCTATGATGGTGCTGAGGCTGATGCCAGGGCAGCAGTGTGACAAAGACAATTAAATTCCTGAGGGTAGTTAACTTTTTTTTAATGTAAACACCTACCTGATTGTTCATGTCTCCTGTACTTTCCAGGGGAGCTGCTGAGAGATGAGGGGATTAGTGAGCCCTGCTAAAAATTTGGGGCATTTTTTTACTGCCTGGTGTTACACTGGATACTGGATTGTGGGTTTCAAAATGTCAGAACCAGAATGTGGTTTCCAGGCTTTGTACTCTTGTGCCCCTGTTCTCCTGCAGCCTTACAACCAGGCTTTGTTGTCCACAGCGAGAAAGGGACCTGGTGTGGTGCTGTCCTCACTGTCTAAGCACTGTTGGAGAGCAATGGGAGGGAAATGCCTGGTGGGAAGTGCCACACTCTTCACTGTGTGCCCTGATCTCCTTTCATCCTCTCTCCTTCACTGAAAACCCGAAGTGTTCACTGAAGTCTAAGGGTCGCCGTCTACAGGCAGTGTATGTGTGCTGTGAGATCTAAAACTAGCTAGATCTGGAGAGGATGCCTGTGCCTGAAGCTCGATGTTGTGTTGCAGAATCGGGGCCTGAAGGAATGATGCTGTCAATGCCAAAACCTGCGATTCTGCAATTTGTATTTAGGTCACAAGACCTGTGAGAAATAAGTGTATTAGAGGGGAAAGAGTAACAAAGAGAGCTCATGGAGGTGTTCTGTCATCAAATTGTAATCTCTCAGAACAGCTATGTTAATGGTACTTCTAGTTCAGCACCCCATGTGCAGTCCCAGCTGTTGTAAACGGTTATTCTTTGTTTCTCCACAGACCTTATTTTGAACTCAAGGCGAAGTACTATGTTCAGCTAGAGGTATGTGTGTGACTCGGCTCCTTCTTCAGTGCTTTATCGCTTACGGTAAATACAGGAATTACATCTGAAGTGCTCTGACAATGGTGGCGTTTCTGTACAAAACCAGTTCAAAACCTCTTGAGCAATTTGCTGAGCACGTTTTGAAGATTAAAAAACTGAGGAGCTTTGTTTCCTCCTGTGAAGTAAGTGTTTTTACCCTGCCAAACACGGCCTCCCACGTCTGCACTAAAAACTCAAATGCAAGAATTGCTCTCTGTGAGACAGCCACAGACACACAAGTGGTGGCGTATCTCTGTGAGACGGGGTGTGTGGCACCCTTGCCCTTGCTGTGGGGTGGGCTTTGTGCCTGGGGACAAGCAAACAGCTGCATTACAGCTGTTAGGGTTTGAGGCTTGATGCTTTCTGCAGCTTGCTGCACGTTTGGTGACCACAAGCAATGGGTTTGGTGCCCAGTGTGAGGCTCAGCCCCTTTTAGGGACAACCCACTGCAGAAAAACCCTTTTGGGTGGCTGTGGGCTAAGCAGGGACCTAGTGTTGAGACCTGCATTCCTGTTAACAGGGTACCCTGCTCTGTGCTGAGTTACCACACCCCAGAGACAATCCTGGGGTTTGCTTTGCTGTTGGCTCCTTTGCAAGTGCTTGTGCTGAGATGCTCTTGAATTCTGAACCTAGATACCAGCCCTGATTTGGGCTGGCTTGCCCTTGCAGAGCCAAGTCGTGGAGAGCTGCGTACTGTGCCTCTGTAAGAAAAGCACATCTAATACCTGCCTTCCTTGCTAGCAACTGAAGAAAACAGTGGATGACCTGCAGGCAAAGCTGGCCCTGGCAAAGGGGGAGTATAAGACTGCCTTGAAAAACCTGGAGATGATCTCGGATGAGATTCACGAGAGGAGAAGGTCCACTGCCATGGGGCCTCGGGGATGTGGTGTGGGTGCCGAAGGGAGCAGTACCTCTGTGGAGGACTTGACGGCCAGTAAAGTGGAGCCAGACACCATCTCCAGTGAGTACAGAGCTCTCCTGGGCCTGGGAAAATCTCATGTGCATCAGAGATGAAGGTTCTTGCGTGTAATCTGCAGTTTGAAATTTGCTGGCTGTGTTGTTTAACAGCCAGTTTTCAGGGGGAAGGGATAAGAGTTGAAGTGCATCAGCCACTTCCTTAGCACCTGTGGTTTTTTTGTACTCTGCTGCACGAAGGGGACACAGTTAATGTACCTTGAAGCGCTACTCCCCTTTTTGTCACAGAAACCTGTTTCTGTCTAGTCCCATAAATCTCAGTTTAACTTGTATTTCAGCTGTGTTTCTGCAGGGGAAATCCTAGGTCAGGACTGCAGGGGTTCAGAGGCTCATGGTGCTGTGCTGTTACGTGCTGCAGGTCATCGGCACAGCCTGGCTGTGCTGTGGACCTGGAGGCAGCACCAGCTGCATGAGGTGCTGGCCCTTAGTACTGAACAGGGTGGGGCTAGCAGCCTGCCAGACTACCAACCAAAAAAAGCATCCACAGCAGGATAAGTTCCCAGGTGTTGTGACATGGGGGTTCCATCAAGGCCCTTTGACATCTTCATTTGTGTTTGCTGGAGTTGAATAAAACACCTCAGCAGCAGCAAGAGCTTTACTGGCCCAAGCAAGAGCTGGTCTGTGGTGTGCTAAGTTTACACAGTGATAAATGAGCTGCAGTTCAAGTTGTGCCTATGGTGGACTGGTTGGCGTGGGGTACCAAGTAAGAGGACCCCTGTAACTGCAAGCAGGTTTTTTTGCCTGACCTTTTTCTGCTTTCACCCCCTGCGGTGTTACCCCTTGATAAATCAGGCAGCAGGTGAGAGGTCACTCTGCAGCCTTGGGTTTCACGCTGTTAGAAACAAACCAACCCAACCCACAACAAAGTGTGTGAGCACAAAGTGCTCTGGAGGAGGAGGCTGGGGAAGGTGGGCAATGGAGTTTTATGTTTGAAGCCTTTCAGCCAGCTGTGCAATGTGTAAATGCAGCTCTGCAAACACAGCAGAAAGCCTGAACATCTCAGCAGTAATGGTGATGGTAGCTGCCTCCTCCTTCGCCCTTCAAGTCAGAGTAGTACCTGTGAGTCCCTGGCTGCCAGGGCAACAGATCAACTTTGAAACGTCTCCTTTGTGCTGCTGCTTTGCTTCTGCTGCTCTTTCAGGGCTGTTCTGAGCCTTGCTAACAGTGGCAGGAGCTGCAAGGAGGTGTAACTGAAGAGAAGAACCTGGGGTCATTGTAAAGCTCTTGCTGTTTGTGGGGCTTCCTCAGACCAGCACACGCATCTGCTCTGCAGAGGCCAAGGCACACAAAACAACCTTCTGGCCCCAGAGTGCAGAAGCCTTTGGTTCATACATCCCCATCCCACAATGAGCCAAGATTGAAAAATGTTGAATTTCAGCAAAGGCTGCTGTGTTGCACAAAGTGGAACCTTCTTTAATGGGTTCATTCTCCTGCTGCTAAGAGAAAGGCTGCACCTTAATCTAGACAGAATTGCTTTAATTGGAGTTCAGATCTGAACAAACATGAGCAGGGGAAATTACATGCGTGGGTGAGGCTTTTTTAACTTGGTGTTGCTTGGTTATCCTCAACCAAAAAGAGATCTTGGGTCATTCATGCTGGATTTTAACTGTGGAAGGGGGGAGGATAAGGTGGGATCAAATCACCTTCTAATTAGTGCCTTAAATAACAAAGAGCCTGTGCAGCAATCAGGATGGTGCTGGCAAAGGTAGGCACAGGGCACTGAAGTCAAGGCACCAGCTGGGCAGGGGTAGCAAGGAACAGAAAAACTCCAAGAGCACCTTGGCATGAGGAGCAGCAGCTGAAGTGGAGCTGGCAAGACATGGCTTGCAAAGCTGGGTCAGGCCTTCGTGGTTATTGTGTGGAGCGGGCAGAGAAGGCAGAGGACGAGACGAGCAGCCTGTGGGTTGGCAGCGCACACGTGTATAGAAGATGCAAACCTGAGAAACCACCATTGCAGGAGGGGGTAGGTTTGCTAATGGAAATATTCTTTGTACACTGCAGTGGCTTCAGAAGTGTTTGAGGATGACAACGGCAGCAGCTTTGTATCTGAAGAAGATTCAGAAACTCGGTCAGTGTCCAGCTTCAGCTCTGGTCCTACAAGTCCTTGTGAGGTGCCTGCCCAGTTTCCTCCTGTGACAAGACCTGGAAGCCTGGATCTGCCCAGCCCTGTGTCCCTCTCTGAGTTTGGGACAGTCTTTCCTGTCCTTGGCCCCCGAAGCGAATGCAGTGGGGCATCCTCCCCGGAGTGCGAAGCTGAAAGAGGTATGCACAGCTGAATTTGTTGGGGGATGATGCTTTTTGGCTTCATAAAAGGAGCAGGAGAACCTTTGCAGCACTTTTTTGCAAATATATTAACAACAAAAAAGAACCAAGGAGAGTCTCCATCCTTTATTGAACACAAGGGGGAACATTGTTATTGAGGATGAGGAAAAGGCTGAGGTACTTAATGCCGACTTTGCCTCAGTCTTCAGTAGTCAGGCTAGTTCTCCTCATGATACTCAGTCCCCTGAGCTGCAAGATAGGGTTGGAGATGAGAATGGTCCCCTCATAATCCAGGAAATGGTAGCATATGACCCGCTAAGCCAGCTGGACACCCATAAGTGTATGGGGCCCGATGAGATCCACCTGAGAGTGCTGAGGGAACTGGTAGAAGAACTTGCCAAGCCTCTCTCCATCTATTAGCAGTCCTGATTAATGGGAGAGGTCCTGGATGACTGGAAACTTGCCAGTGTAACACCCATCTACAGGAAGGGCAGATCTAGAGAACTACAGGCCTGTCAGCCTGACCTTGGTACTAGGAAAGATTATGGAACAGTTCATCTTGGGGGTGATCACACAGCAAGTGCAGGACAACAGGGGGATCATGCCCAGCCAGCATGGGTTCATAAAGGGCAAATCCTGTTTAACCAACCTGATCTCCTTCTGTGATCCGGTGTCCTACCTAGTGGATGAGGGAAAAGCAGTGGATGTTGTCTACCTGGACTTCAGTCAGGCATTTGGCACCGTTTCCCACAGCATTCTGCAGGAGACGCTGGCAGCTGACAGCTTAGACAGGTGGACTCTTTGCTGGGTTCAAACCTGGCAGGCTGGGCAAGCCCAGAGGGTTGTGGTGAATGGGGTTAAATCCAGTTGGTGACCAGTCACAAGGGGTGTCCCTCAGGGCTCAGTTTTGGGACCAGTCTTGTTTAACATCTTTGTTAATGACCTGTGTGAGGGAATCAAATGCTCCCTCAGTATATTTGCAGATGATACAAAATTAAGCAGGAGTGTTGATCTGCTTAAGGATAGGGAGGCGCTGCAGAGGCTGCTCACACCAATGAACTGAGGCAGTGACAAGACCAGCATGGCTTCAGGAAGCCCACCTTCAGTTTCATTACAGTGTCCTGCTCCTGTTATGTCTTTGTGTGCTTTGGCAAAGAAAGCTGTAGAGGGACTTGCTTAAAGCTTCAGTGGCTGCATGAAAATCTGGGTTTAACATCTAGTCTAATCCTTTCTTTGCAGGAGACAGGGCAGAAGGGGCTGAGAACAAGACAAGCAACAGAGCGAACAAGAATAGAAGCAGCACCAGGAGTGGCTCTGCTGAGGGTCTGGCTTTGGATAACAGAATGAAGCAGCTCTCGCTGCAGTGCATGAAAATCAAAGAGGGAATATGTGCGGGCAGAAAGGCTGCCCAAATCGGCTGAGTCCTCCTTGTGCCCTGCCCCAAGCACACGAACATCTAAGTGTTTGAGGAACATTGTGCCAATACTAGATGCCAAATCTTAAGCACTAACTCTTAAGAATTTAAAACTGCACTAAGAAGTCTAACTGATGTGGAGAGCTGAAGTTTTTATTCAGTAAATCCTTTGTAGGCTGGACAAAGCATCAGCTGCACTTGGACATCATCACAGACTGTGTCAGAGGTTTTGTGGCAGCCTTGGCTGAAGCAATAACAAGTTATATTCCTGCCTAAATTCATGCCAGTGGGGGACTGGAATTTGCCATGCAATGCCAGACATTTGCAGAGAGCGGTTTGGCTTTGGTTTTGTAGACTGAAATGCTCTTTAGATAACGTGGATCTCTCTAGTATAAGTGGTGTATTCTTTAAACATCTGTGTTTGTCTGTATTATGCTGAAACTGTGGAAATACTTTGTACACAGGGAAACTGTTGCATGTGTGGGGTCTGAAAGCCTTCACTCTTCCCTTGGTGCTCACAGAAAGGACAAAAAGGGGTCATGCCTTGAAAAAGCTGCTGTTGAGAGATGGACAGACAGACAGGAGACGGGCCCTTTCGAGCCACCTCCCCCCAGAGCCTGCCTCGACTCTGATGGTGGCTCCAGTGACCAAAAAGAGTTGATCAGCCCCTTCCCCTCCCGAAACGTGAAGTATTATTTTTCAGCACTTTGCTTTGTTTCTCAAAAATGAGAATCCTAGATGTTTCCAGGACAGTTACGGTGAGGAATTCACCTTTGACATATGCATGAAGAGAAGAATTTGGCAGTGTAGATGAACAGTGTGTTCTTAATTTCTCTGTAGGTTGTGCTGTGTGGGGCTTTAACTGTTAGAGGGATTTTAGTGTGCCCCAGGGACTGTTCAATAAGTACAGAAGGGGCTCGGGTGGGGTTTGCCAGCAGCTATAGGGCTGCAGTAATGTCTGGTAGTTATGCTAATAAGTGGTAGTAAAAACCATCGGACTCTTTGGGTTTAGTGGCTGTGCCTTTCTAAAAGCACCATTTTATCGAAGATGTCTGTTTATATGGTTAATTTGATGGGAATTTTAGTATTTTCTATTCTATGGTTTTGCAGTCCTGTTACATTCTGTCCCTGCCGCAGGTTGTGTATCTATTCTCAAAGTTCATGTAAAATCCTTCACACTACAGTAAACAGTCTTGTTTTCCATGTTTCATCTGTACAAGCTGAGCACAGCCCAGGTGCTGAGCAAGTACAGGCTTTACAGAAGTGCTGCTTAGGGGAAGGCTCTCTGAGTCACACTTGCACTCTGGATTGCTTTGTAGTGTGTGGACAAGCGTTGCCTCCTTCCACACAATTCAGTTTTAATTCTGAACGGCGTGAGAGCACAGCTCTAGGCAAGATTTTCTGAATCGCTTCAGTACACAGAACAGAAGAACGTTACCTAGCACCTCTGTACTTGGTGCCATCTGCTGGGAGGCCACTGCAGGTGAGGAAACTGGTTTTCTTAAAAATCAGATTCAATGCATTGTATCTGCCAGAAAGAACATTCTGTTCTCTCCTGCTCTGTTCCTCTCCCCTTCTTATCATGTTATTTTCTGTTCCTGTTTGTGTGTTTGTGTTCCTTTGCTTTGTCTCTGTTCCTCTGTCCTGTCTTTACCTCTGTTCCTCTCTTCTGTTCCACTTTCTCCATTTCCTTTTCTCAGTTTCTCCCTCCTTCTGTTCCTTCCTTACCTTTTTCTACTCTGTGCTGTCTCTGTCTTCTTTTTCTCTGTGCCTCATTCTCTTTCTCTCCATTTCTTTTATCCCCCTCTGTCCATCTATTTCTATGTTCCAGTGAGTCAGCTTTGTCCCCCCATTTACTCCCCTTCCTCTCGTTTTGTCACTTTTACCCTCCTCTCTCTCTCCCCCCCCACTTTTGACAGCCCTTTTTCCCCCTTTTAACCAACTTCCCCTTTTGTCCCACTTCCTTCCCTTTCCCCCCCTTTACCTTCATTCCCCCCTTTCCCCTGGACTGTTGCCCCCCTTCCCCTCCAGTCTGACAGAATCGTTACTCAGATGTACCTGGCAAACCCCATTTTGTCGCAGGAATGAATGGGAAGGTGACACAAGAATGGTTTTATTTTCCAGTTTATGAACAGTCTTAAACCCACCTACCCTGGATTTTGGGAGAAAAGGATTTCTAAGTTACTTTCCTTTTTAAACTCCCTTCATTCAGATTTCAAGTGCAGAAAACTTGCAGTAAATGCAGTCGTGCCTGTTGGACAGTCAGTCCCACAGCATCCAGCCCCACTGCATCCTGCACACCACCACCAGCTGGCTTGTCACTGATTGCATGTTCTCAGCCATCACTTACACCCTAAGTGTGCTTGCTGCACACATGTGCTGAGTGTCACCCACTGGTTCTCAGCATTCAGGACAGGTCATGGCCACCTCCTTCAGCAGGTACTGTCCCCTCACTGCAGCTGTGACACCTTAAGAGGAGTAGTGCTGTTAAAATCTAAGAAAAAGGGACCTTCTTGTTGAGGCAGGAATGTGGTGGGAATTAGGTTATAAACACCAGCAAGGACGTTCTCCACTTCCAAGTAGCAAAATCCACACCTGTGACAAAGAAAGGTCTCTGTAGAAACATACTGCAGGTAATGGTTCTAAAGCTCTAGTGCTTCATTAGGCAAGTACTGGTTACCTGTAGTCACCACTGCTCCTCTTCTGGAAGCCTTGGGAACCATGATCTCCTACTGTTGACACTGTGACAAGTTCAAATCCAACGCTGTACTGCCTGCAAGTGACAAGGTAAGACGTGACTGCCACCAGAAGAACCAACATCACAGATCTCAGTAGAATGTCAAGACAGTTTGTCTGCTACATGTTAACGTGCGTAAGCCTCCCAGACTGCCCAAGTATGATCTTTGTGCTGCTTTTTTTCCTTAGAGAAACATGTTGATTTACTGGATCAGCAGTCACACCTCTGCACACGCCTGCATCTCAGGAAATACAGATGGTGCAAGTCAGAACACAAATCTGACTAAACCTGAGCCACCTCCAGAATTTGTCTTCTGACTTTTCAGGCAGCTCCACCCTCCCCATGGGGGACAGTGCCAAAAGCTGCACCTGTAGCATGTGATACTCTTGCTGTGCTGCCACATGCTTGTTTTCAACTGACCTTGGTCCCCGCAGTTCAATTAGTAATGGTCCATTCTTGTCCAGCTGGAACTGATAGATAGGGTTGTTCTTGTAGGTGTCTCTGAAGTTTCCACAGCCTCCAGCACTGTGACCTTTCCATTGTCCGTTAACCTGAAAGTAGTACAGAAAATACATCATGTCCTGGCCAAGGCAGAGCTCACACGCTAGTGGTGGTGGAAGATAAGCTGCCAGCCCCAAGACTGCTCTGCTGGGATGAACTGCACTAACTGCGGCAAATTGTCCAGCAAATTACACGTAGCACAAGACTAATCCTGAGCTTGAGACACTGATGCTTTGAAACTGCTTAACTGAAGCTCATTCACTTGTTGGGAGATGGCCCAAGGCAGCATCTTTGGGCAGAAGTACACAAATACATTCATGGTGCAGCTCAAAAATGAAAAGCCAAACCAGAATTATTAGCCAGAGACCCCATCAAAGAATATTTCTTCACCCGTTTGGAAGTGGTGTAAGGTGTAGGAATCTTGGAGAAGGTGAACTTGCACAAGGAGTACACCTGCAAGGCAGAAGCAACCGCTGGTCACACACACATCTTGCACTGCGTGTGCTAAAAGAGCAGAACTGTCTCACATAACGTCTCACATAACTAAATATTTGCTTACTACGTGCCTGTATTGCTGCATCAGGCCTATCTGAAACTGGCGATCCAGAACAGTGCTGGGACTAACAGCTCTTGGGTGGTTGGTTTGTTTAAGAAAAGTTAAGTAGAACTGAAAAATGGGAACAATCTGCATTTTGCTGTTTTCAGCAGTTAATAGGAAGAGCCAAATACTGAGCCCAAAACGCTTTAATTCTTAGCTGGGATCCAAGAACAAGCTCATTTTGGATACAGAGATACTAAGTTTTTATTCTAGGAAATATTTCAGTTTATTTCATTACTAACATTCAATTTCTAAACCCACACTTGCTGTACTGCCTTAACTGCTGATGAGAGAAGTTAGCAAACACTTCATCCAGTGGCTCTGCTCCATCACTCACTGCCTCCCTGCCCAGAATAACCCAGCAATACACTGTATCACACACACAAATAAGGGACCATTCAGTACCTACCCTGATGGTGTAATGGATGGTGTTTTGTTTCTCATACTGGGACACCACTAAGGTAAACGTATGCAGCCCTGGAGAGGTCAGTTTTATCTTGGTCAGGTAGTGAGGACTGTTGATTCGAATGCCATCAATATATGGAGGAGGATCCGCTGGAAGAGACAAGGATGAACACTTTTCCTTCATCAAAATCCCCCAGATTGGTAATCACCTTAGTACCCACCAGTGTGACTTTCCCGGCAGAATTCACTGGTATGAGACTGCTAAGTTAGCCTAGGCAGACCTGAGCACGCTTGAAAGAGCACAGCCTCACAATTTGCTCATAAGCAGGACAGATAAACCTTAGCAGCCGTTAGGGTTCTGAGGAAGGGCAATTCCAATGTGGCAGAAGACACATCCTGCACTTCAAAGTGCAGCTGAAATCCTGTGACTTGTAAGAACTGCTTATCCACCTCCTACCACTGCCACTACCCAAAAGGAGACCTGTTGGGATGGTGCTGAAATGTAAAGAAATGGAACATTATAGCACTCTAAAAAAATCTGAGAAGCCTGTTCCTTGGCCACTGGCTGGATGGTTCCAGAAGACGAGATGCCAAAAACCTTTGGCCATAGGGTAAACAAGACTTTAGCAGGTGTTAATGTCTTCAATGAAATCACACAGTTCCTCTCTCTCCAAATCCTTGGGATCATCACACAGGTGTAGCTGCACCCCAGTACCAACACTGCATGATACTTACTGCAGTAACAGCCTGAATAATTGCTTTTATAATTAATCATTTCTTATTTGGCCTCTAACTGGTTCCTCAACAGGCTGCTTCCATTTCAGTGAGGGAGGAACAAGTCTGGCCAATCACATGAACAGGCCCAGGATCAGGTCCTTTCCTTTTGTTCAGCAAAGCAACGTAGGAGTAGGAAAAGGATTAATACAAAGCAAAGAGGCTTAGGAACAGGAAATCTTGGCCTCGCTGCTGAAGAATTACTCTGCTTTGGTTCTGATCTTGTTTTAACTGCTAGTAAAAATTATGCTGCAGCTTAACCAATCTACTTCCACAGAAAAAGGTTTTGTATGAGTTCAGGCCTGAGGCATCAGAAGTTTATAAGAGAGTCTGGGCAGCAAGCCAAGGCATATGGGTCATCCATTTGCTAGCAGTTGTGCTGAAGCCCATCTCCTTCACAGAATCACAGAACATTAGGGACTGGAAAGGACCTTGAAAGATCATCTAATCCAATCCCCCTGCTAGAGCAGGATCACCTAGACCAAGTCGCTCAGGAACATACCCCAGGTGGGTTTTAAATGTCTCCAGAGAAGGAGACTCCACAACCCCCCTGGGCAGCCCCATTGGTTCCCTCCACAATACAGAACATGCGGCTTGCCCATGAATTACATTGTCATTGAGACATGCAATATCAGCACAAGTACTTCTGATTCTGGCAGAATCAGAAGTGCATCTTAGGCAGTCGAGAGATGCAGAAGTTACAACAAGCTGAACTCTTAAAGAAATAGACAATGATTCAGTCATGTCTCAACAAATGCTACAAGCAACAGGCCAAGTCCTACCTGTCTTAGGATGCACCTTCACTGAGTATTTTTGAGACCTCTAGCTTAATGTGAAGAAGAATAACAATATGGTGCTGTTAGCCCTACACTGAAGCTGCAGTCTGAAAATGGTCAGTCCCTTCTGCCTGAGCATTACCAGCACTTGCTGTGTCTCAGCCTGCATTTCACAGCTGCTATCTCTGTGGCTTTTCCACAGCTATGACAGAGCTCTGGAAGCCAAGCCCTTACTTACCAAAGTGAGCAGAACCTGACCTATAATGGCAAAGTAATAATCTGATAAAAGTTGAACATCCAAGTACTTTTCTTAAACATTCCATACCTGACACAGCTCTACGCTGCGACATGTTTCAAAAACTATGAACTTGCTTAGGTCCTTTGCCAAGTTCATAGGAAAAGCAACCGTTATTTTCATTCAGTGGAACCCACAAACCTTTAAGTAGTGTCACAAATGTGGAGAATCATCATGTTACCACATAAACAGAAGCAGCTTGTTTTATTCCTTTGACTGCTGAAGACAGTCAAATAAATTCCTGTTTCAGGAGGTTTGTTTCCTGGAGCAAGGCATCCAGTTTAAAGCAAAAAGTGCCTTTCCCTCTCCACAAACCCTCCGCAGTTCTTCCTTTATTTCTGACATCACCTCTGGACAATGAAGACACTCACCTGGATAATAAACCTTTTTGCCATCTGTCTTGTATACAACCATGGTAATGAATTCTCGGTTGTGTGCAAAGTCATCCTACAGAAAACACAAAGGAAGTGGAGTTGTGCACTGCTGTGGGGTGCAATGATGCTTTGGCAGACTCGAGCGCGTGTTCTACCACACCCTTTCCATCACCACGTGGCACCCCCTACGGTGTTTGCATGGACCTTATATCCAGATCAGGGTCATTTAAACATCACCAAAATAAACTGTTCTAGTTTTGCTTGTGACATTTCAGTTATTTTGTTGTCTATAGTGAAGATTATCATCACCTCACTCAAATTTATACTCTGGACCTATTCCAACAAACAACTGTGTGTGCTGCTGAATTTAGGGTTCACACTAGTACATAGGTGTATGTAGTTGGAAACACAGGCAGTAATACACCAGTCACAAAGCTATAGGGGAAGATTCACTGAAGGCGTTACAAGCCTTAGACTACACAGAACATAGGAAAAAGATAGAGGCACCTTGTCTGTGATGTGTCTGCTGAGCAGAACCCAGACAGCAGCACCTCCCTGTGGGCACTGGACCTCTAGCCGGTACTGGGGGTTGTTGGCCAGGCTGTAGGCATCCTTCACCGGGCCCTGCTTTGCATCCCAGGTACTGAAAGAAATGCAGATGCATCATGAGGTGAGCAAGGGAGTAATCTTCACTTTTAATTAGCAGGCAAAGAAAATTACTGGTGGGAACTACAGCTGGTGAAAAATGGAACTAAACTACTCTAACCTCAGGGGACGCAGCCTGCAAAGACAACAGGCATCATGCACAAGTGACTGAAATCCCAGACACAAACTAGGTCACTGAAGGTCACTAGGTGTGGTCTCAGCTTAAAGAGGGACTGTACGACAATCTGGTTTGGATCCCAATGGAGAGATCAGAATCTGTCTGCACAAACTTAGACTCACAGCAACTACACGAGGGTCACTGAGTTCAAGCCATGTTTCAGAAGTAGTCACAAACAAAACCTGGGCTGAGAGTTTGAGTGTAAAGTCAGGCTCAAGAGAGCATGGCTAAAGTTCAACCTCTTCAGCTGTAATTAGGAAAAATGGAAGGAAACGAGAACATTTAGGTGCAAGACCAACACAAGTGTTTTCTCTTGGACTAACCTGTGAATACATGTTGATTCTTTAAAGAGACTTGGGTTCCAGCTCAAGTAAATAACATCATAGTATTGGCACAGGTCCTCCCAGGCTATCCAGAAAATGCCTGAAAAGGAACATGCTGTTACTGTTTCCTTGATTTTAACTTTGTAAGAGTCTCTTTCCAGGCAAACAATGCAGCTCTTACATAAACCCCAATGTTTCTGTAGAACTTCATAGCAACATCTGCATTGCCCAAACTTACACTCTCAGCACAGTAAACGTGCTGCTACCTACTTGCAAATGTTGGAGGAAAAAAGCCATCCCAAAAATCTATTAATGTCTTAAGCAGCAGCATCAATTACACAGCTTGTCAACTCCAAAGTGAATTCCTCCTGTCCAGACACTGAGACAGCAACAGTTGAGCAAGGCAGTGATTTTTTACCAATGAATTTAAGAGGGGTTGAACAGCCCAGGTTACTCAAACCTGAGATAAGCCTGAAATGACAGATTTACCTACACAAACTCTTCCTAAACTTATGAACATTTTAGGTTTCAGTATTTCTTTTACTCTCCTTCTCTTTGTGCTTACGGTTTATTTCCACCTTCCTGCAGGAACAAACTGAAGACCTCTTATCTGAGACGACAGTGACTTTTTAAAACCTTATTACCGTTGTCTATTTTCTGAGCTGTTCGTGGATCAAAGTTCAGGTAATTTTGTAAATCTTGGGTCCAGTTTCTTGTGTCATTTTCACTGTATCGTCCCTTCCAACGTAGATGGCTCCAGGGATTTTTTAACTGAAGAAATCGCAGTCCCTAAAGAAACACAAAAACAACACTGCCAGGCTCATCTCGTCAAGGTGATTTTTACGTTACCATAGAATAGGGATCAACTGCACAAGACCAGACATCGTCACTAAGCCTTCTGGAATTTCCCAGCAGAACTCCAGACAAGATGAATGACATTAGTTACATTATCAGAAAATTAGTAGCTTCCCATCAAGGGCAGGTTTCAAACAAGAATCTGAAAGCACCTTTGGTTTTACTCAATACCTTATGTTGTCTTATATCCAAGACTGCATACGCATGGGTTGGAACTAACCCCCATTTCTCTCCTTCCTCTTCAGACATCACCCCTGTTGCTGTTGTGATAAGGACATCTCCCTTGTGAAACCTGTTCAAAATGAGACCAAAACCAGTTTACAGTCTTGTAAGCAAACTAACACTCACCAGTCACTGTAGTAGCATAGTTGCATTTGCACTGCCCATCAGCCTGACTCTGACTTATAAAACTCAAACAGGGGATTTTGTCAGAAGAAATTACTCTTGAAACAGCTTGAGAGAGTGGACCGGTTTTCTCTATTTAGATTTAGGTTTTAAGGGAAAAATTTTCATGTTATTTCATATAAAAAAAAGAAAATCAGCATTCATCAACTGTAAGTCCCATCTGTGTCACTTTTTAAAGCTAGTCTTCGCAGATCTTCAGATCACAACAAATACTGTTTAACACTGAGCTAATCCCCAGAGAGCAAACTGTCACACCCTCAAAGTTCTGAAGGAGCTTCCCCAAACCTGAAGAACAAGAAGTCTGTGCTTGCACGTTTTTGTAGCGTTTAAAGTTTTGTGCTTCCCAGCAGAGGCCTGAACTGTTGACTCACAGGAACAGAACTCTGCAGTTGCTCTAGATTGCAGCAAGTGCACCTAGCCAGGCTAAAACCCAAGCTCATACCCTGCATTCCTGCAGATCGAAGGGCAAGGGACAATGGATTGAGTTTTGGTCCACCACAGGGGCACAGTAGTGATGGTGCAGTGGCTAGATCCCACTGAACTGCAGCCACACCTCCAAAGCACAGCACCAGAATATCTGGCAATCAACAGAGAGCTCCCAACCACTGTATGAAGTGCCACTCTTCTATCAAGAATGCAGATGTCTCAGTCCAGAGAACATCCCCTTCTACTGCACTGAGATGCTAACAAACTGGTTGCACAAAATCATTTTGAAGAAATCCAAGTACCTGTAAGTAGATTTTTATAAGTTACAGATGTCACCATAAGTAGAACTGTTATGGTAGGTCTGAAGATGAGTTTTGCAGGTTTGACAGACTCTTGTTGCTCCTCTAAGAGATCTACTACCGGGGCACAATAACCAAGATCTTGTGATACAATTAGAAAACCTGCATTATTTCTGATTGCTAAGGACAGCAGACCATCATCAAGATTTTGGGGAACCGTGCAACCACAGAAAACATTTCCTTCTGCTTTTTAGACACTGAACTTACACACTGTTTCCAAGCTGCTCTCTTCTGACTCCATTTATTTCATAAGTTTTAAGTTTTTTCTTTATATGTAAAGAAAACTCTCTCAAACAAAACTCCATGCTATTTTACTCTGTCCTACCAAAGCCACCAAGGCCTCAATTTTTCTTCCTTCAGAAAGCACAGGGAGGTTTTATCAAGCACAATTTTAGTGGTACCAAGTGCTATCAAAGGACCCATGGTGAGTGTGCTGCTTTTGCAGTGATAACACAGCTACCCAGCAAGTATCTTGGGAAACAAAGTCCCACCTACCTCTGGTAAAGCATTCTGAAAGTGCTGTCTTTATTGAAAGCCTGATTGTCAGAGTGCATGGCAATCCTTTCGGGTATCCAGCCGGTCAGGGCATGGAGATCAATGTTCTGAAATGCAAGCATCAAAAGAAATCAGAACACACAAGCCATCTGGAAGCGTACTGCACCTGCACACAGATTACAGAAGCACTCTGGAAGAAATCAATTCTACTCAAGTTTTCAGAGAGCTCTCCATATAAAAGGACCAAGATTAAGACTATACCTATAAAAAAATGAGCACAACCACATAGGACTGGTTTAGGACCTTTTCCAATTGTCCTTTAATCAAAGCCAAACCAAAAACCAACAAAATAACTGCAAAGGGAACTGATGTAACAAACTGGAACTGCAGTGATGGATGCATAAGGAAATGATAAGCTGTGCTCAGTGCTGTGCTGTACTTATTTGGCTCACTCTCAGACTTGTAAAAGCACAGCCTCAGAAGCACTGTCTGGAACCTGGCTATTACATATGTATTTTACATTATTTAAGTTTTACTTCTCATGCTGAGGGTTTGGGGGTTTAATTCTTTTTGGTAAAGCTGACATGGGTTTCCATAAAAAGATGCTTTAATCTCCCCATTTTAACTCCTCGAAATGCTGCTTATTTCCTTCTTTTACTGCATACTCCTTGATGCAAAAGGAGAGGCTGTAAATGCCTGGAGTACCAACAAATCAGCACTGGTGGACAGAAACTAAAACAATTACCAGTATGACCCAGCCACTAAGTGGCCCAGAAGGAAGCTGGAATACAGCTGGAAGCACTGAATGACGGAAATGAAATATCACAAGTCAGGCTGTTTTTCCAGCTAGTGAGTGAGAACAGAGCAACAATAATATACTGACGTTCAACAGCTTCTGTCCTCCACAGCAAACACTGACATAAAAAGCCATAAAAAACCCAAGAGACACACACTGCATCCACCCCTTGTACAGAGCCACATGTGTCTCCATTTCTCCAACGGCGACCACTACTGAACACGCCCTCCACAAACACCATTACACGTGCATGTCAACGAATGGAACAATTTGATAAACTTCCACAGGTCAGAACTTGCTCCCTCTCCAGCCTAATGAACAGCAGAAACCAAATTCAGCATCACTGGTAGAGGCAAAGCCGTATGACTTCACCCACCAGTGTCCTCTAGAGTCTACGAACACATGTACTACCTCCCAACCATGTACTCACAGAATTCGATCCAGGAAAATCATACCCTCCCATGACCTTCATGTAAGCTTTTTCTATCAGAGACACCCACAGCTCATTTTTGTTGTTAGAATAAGAGCAGAGAAGTTCCCCATTGTGATCAACTGGTAACTGGTCATCTATGATCACCTGTACAAAACCAATGAAAAATCATTATTAGTATTTTGGAATTATTGTAAAAAACACCTAATTATATGAACAAATACATTTGTGTTTGTGTTTATTGCACTGAAAAGAAAATGAAGTTGGAGTGTTTATCAAGTTCTGCCTTACCTCTTCAGGCATATCATCCCTTTACTACAAGTCTGTGGTCACCTAAAGAGTCTCTATGGTCAATTCTATGTCTAAACTCTTCCTGAATGTCCCTCTCTGTACTTTAGTTCTGTAACTGACCTTCTAAGATGGAGCAGAGAAGCAGGTGACTGGCACAGACTAGTTATACATAGGTGAAACTATTTTATTCCTGTATGGTTTTCCTAGTTCTTTTAAGCAATACAAGAATTTTAAAATTCATGCAAGGAAGGCTATTTCAACAAATGTCCCTAGGGAAAGCAACTACATTCTGTTCACAACCAAAATGGATTAAGAAGTTTAACAATTAGAAACACCTTTCCAACAAAACATATCTAAAGTTACTGCTGTGCAAAAGTAGCTTCAGTCAGGCCAAGCCTTTGAAATGGGTGACTTGAACAGTATTCTGTCTCCTCCACACCATTTACCTTTCTAGGTACACCATTGATATGAAGCTTCACCATGTATTTGCCACACGGGTTATATTCTGGTTCTCCTTTCTTATTCTGAGGGTAAATTATACTGTTAAAAAAAAAAGCAGAGAACTGAGACAAGTGGCTGTACATACACCAGTAACAATAAAACGTCTGATTCTGGAACTTACACTGAACATAAGCTTGTTTTTAATAAAATAACAACTTAGATTTACTAAAAGTGACAGTGGTGTTTGAAAATGCTTCTATCTTGGCTCTTGCTGCAGTTTTCTGCTTAATACAGTAACAAAAAGAACATAAGTAACTTAATTGTGTCTCCAACAGAAGCAAACAAATGATATTTACATCTCTGTAGTGTAAGCACTGTATTTACCCAAATAACAAGTCAAACATTTGACCAGGGAGAAGATAGTGCAGAACTTGCCACTCTCAAGAA
This sequence comes from Phoeniculus purpureus, assembly GCA_028565055.1. NCBI lineage: Eukaryota > Metazoa > Chordata > Aves > Bucerotiformes > Phoeniculidae > Phoeniculus > Phoeniculus purpureus. Next base: position 25,766,916 of record JAOXOE010000506.1, read on the forward strand.
GAGCACAAGTTCAGTTCTAACAAGTACAGGTTAAAACAAATCCCAAACCCACTCCAGGAACACCACCTACACACTGGTCGGGCAACAGGCTCCCAGTAGTCTGCTAAACTGGGTCAATTTATCACAAGGCACCAGTTAAGGGGAATTGTGACAGTGCCCTTAATAGTAATTCTGCAGTGAGACACAAGATGAACCACCTATGGCAGTCAGCACAGCAAGACAGGCAAACCTATAAAGCATTTTGAGTAAAATGTAGTTTAAAATGGGGTTTTTTTGGTGATTTTTAATAATCTACTCCTCCTCAAAGCACATCTGAAGTTCCTCTCCAGTGTCTGTACACACACCTGTGTAAAACCAGCTTCCCTCTCAAAAGCACTAAACCCACATCAGCCTCAGGAAGAAGAAACAAGCAAAAAATCATTTTTCACTCTCCAACTGTCACAGAACACACTGCATGGCAGCATCAAGTCCAACAAGATCTCAAAGCAGCAGCTACTTACCTTGTGATCAGTTTTTTGTTGTATCTTCTTTCATAGGCTGCACTGATAGCAAGTGATGCCACGAAAGAGCAGTCTGACACTACTGTCTGTAGAGACAAGAAAACCAGCAGGGGCATTTATTAACAACAGATACTGAAAGACAGTCAATGTGCAGAGGGAAGTAAAACTGGCAGTCCGTAGTCCCCTTCCAAAGGGACAGGATTTGAACCAAGAGAAATGAATTACGACCAAAGAGGCAGGAAGAGTCTACCTGCTCAGCACAAGACTTTTCCCAGAACAAACAAGTCAGAATTATTAGTGACAATTAGGAACAACATACCTGCTTTATGCTGAAACTCGACACAGTATAAATCATTGTAGGGTTACTGGTTATGTCATCTGGTCGCACCCACTTGGCAAACATCGCTTTCTGTTTGGGGGATAACGGTAACTTCCCACATTTATCTCTAGGTTTAGGACAGAAGCAGAAATACAATAGTTTAGGTAAGCTTTTTGTGGTGTGTACAGTCCTAAAGACCGTGTGAAATGTGTGCAGGACAATCGCACGTCTTTGTACACGGAGCTTTAGGGCAATTTCAAAGAGCACTGAAAGAGTTTGTGACTCAGAGGAAAAGAAGTGAAAGTTTTTTCATTAAGAACATGGAATAAACCTCAAGAGCTTCCTTCACAAAGGACCAAACAGAAGTAAATTATAAAAAGCCACCTACATCACTAGAAAAACCTCTTTACTTTATTCCAATATGAAGAACCCAGCTCACTTCAGGCAGCTTTAAGATCAGGCTGGAAGAGGGAAGTAGTAGTATTTAAACATCATTGCCTGAACTATGTTTAAAATCCCACTAAAGCAATTTTAAGCTCTGAAAAGGAAAACACAGAAATACCAACTATGAGAAGCCTTGGAGACCAAAGGCCCAAAGGGAAGAATCACACTTACGAAAACGGCATAGGGAAGGCAAAACGTTCCCTCAGGTCAACGCTCATGAAAGGCACGTATTCAATGCCATTAATTTTTGAAGTCTTCCTGCAATAAGACAAAAAACCCCACTTACAAACATGTCATCTTTTAAAGACTAGTTTCCAGAAGGCAACGAGAAGACTGTTCTTTAGAACCTCAGAAAGCTCAGAGCTTCTGAAAAGAAGAAAACTGCCTCTTGAAAATGAACCTGATTGTGTATATATTTGATAAGAGACGTGCAGCACTTGATGGCTCAATCAACCCACCCGGTGCCAGTACTGTGCCAAAACAAAGGATTATCAGCCCCAACCTCTCTGTAGATCTGGAAGTCACATTTAAAACTACATCTGGGTAAACAGAATTTGTTTCTCCACCTGAGGCTTCAGCTGTTTCCATCTGTAGGCCCAGAGGCACAAAGAATGTGAATACAAATTACATCATTTTGGAAAAACTGGTCTTCAACTTACCTGAGCACTTCAATCTCCTCTGCAGTGTATCTCTGATTTTGGGGTTCACTGGCCTGCACTGCTCTGATTGTCTGTGGTTTATCATTTAGAGAAAAATCAGGTCCCAATGGAAAGAATGTTCTGACTGGCTGGTTTGGTTTAGCTGCAGTTGTCTTATCCCTCTGAGAAGACCTTGACCCAGATTCCTTCAGTGCCTCTGCTCTAAAACAAATAAAGATGGATTTTGTTTACAACAATGAAAGAAAACACAGTTGTGATTAAACAATGTACCTGCTCAGTTCACACTCCCATATGTTAAATGAGATGAACAAGTGACCAGTTGATCAGTAACACTTCTCCTAAGCAGCAGCAATTTCTGATGCTGGTACTTCTTTACTTCCCTATTCTAGAATCAATTAAAAAAATAATTTCAAATCCATGCATAAGCTACTTTTTGCAGAACTCATTAGATTTTTGTTGCCTTTAAATTGTGGTAATAGGAGAATTTGTGTTCATTATCTGAAACAAAGAGAAAACCCATTTATGTTCTCTCACATCTTCAAGATTAAATTTGCCTATCCACTACAGCAGCAGTTAAAAACCCAGCTGCACCTTCACAACCCAGTGTTTCAAATGGTGAACTCAGGAGCCGTATTGTGTCATTGCATTAAGCTGCTGGCTGATCACACATCACCCAAAACACAGGGGATATTTTGAACACAGACTGAGAAGTGCTGAAAACCACTTTACTGAAGCTCAGCCAAACATAGTCTGTTATTTGCCATCACACAGGTGATTACAGTTACACTGAACTCACACTCACGTAACTTGTTTCAGAGAGACGATCCACTCCACTCCACCAGACCTACCCACAAAACTACGCTGCTACCACCAAGAGAAGGGTTTCCCAACTTCCAAGCATTCTGCCTTAGAAATGGATGCTGACATCCTGACCTTGTGGCAGCCTGAATGCAGCATTTTTACAGAAGCCAAACCCTGCAGCAGCGTACTCTGCTTTATCTCTTAAGCAGACAGCTAGCATTGGCAGCACCCACCTATCCAGGGCTTGTCGAGCCAGCTGCTTCAGTTTTGCTTGGAGACCTGCTTCTGAAGTTTCAGTAGCCTGAAGCACAAAATAAAGGAAGAAGCTGCATGTCAAACCACCCTACAGGTTTTATAGGCTCAGTCTGTCACACTTACAGATTGCAGCAAACAATAAAGAGCTGTTTTTTCCAGTTACCTTTTGAAAATGAGCAAACATGTTTTTTAAAAATCCCAGCAGGAAAAGCAGGTCAAGTAAGCAAGAACCATTCTGCAGCTGCAGTGAATGTTCATGGAACAACAGTGTTTTTGAAGTCCTTCAGCACAGGCGACATTATACACGTTACATTTTCCATTAATCATATTAAAACACTACAGGCAGAAGGAAGACAAAGGCAGATATACTACTGAGCTTAGATGCGTTCCAATGCTTTTCCCTAAGTCAAGACACAAACGAAAACTGCTCACAAGTTAAAAAAAATTGTTCTTACACACCAAAGGCATAAAATAATCTCAGTCAAGGTACCAGGAGCACTTCTGTTCCCAGTTGGTAGGTCAGCTAAGGCAGATTAGACTTTCGAGCTCCTTACAGATGAAGGACAGCTACTGCAGCTGAACAGTCAGAGTTGTGGCTCCTCCAGCAACAGCCATGAGCTGATTTCAACCTCTGTACAATGACTGATTCTCCCAGGCTAGCAAGGCCAACTAAGGAAACTGAAAGCAAGGTACTTCCACCCCAAGAAATACTAGAAACACCCTCTGTAAGCAGCTATTTACATTTGTAAATAAATTGCACTGACTTTGAAAGCTGTGTTAAGGTAAGCAGTGGAGATGGACACCAGCACACTCAATCTAGTCTGCCCCAGAAGAGAAGGAACAGCTGTACTTTAGGGGTAAGGAAGAAAAACCTCTCCATCTGAATATACTGAGGAGAAAGACAGGAGAGACAGGAATAAAGCTTTCAGACAGCAGAGATCCTTCTATATACTCCCCTCATGGGAAGCAGAAGGTTTTTTTGAAAGACAAAGCCTACAGTCACTAGCCTAGTTTACACTAGCCTAGATTAAAAGAAACATCAGCAGTATCTGTAGCTAAAGAAATACCCAGGAACAGCCGTTGTCAATGACAGACTTTTAGACTAACTGCAGTATACAAAAGCAGTGTTTGCATGCACTGACACAACAGGGAGAAGCTGGCAAAGGAAGAGCAGGATGCGGCTGCAGTAAGTTTTATGTAAGAGATAGAAAATGCTCTGCTCAAACAGCTCAAGTGGAAAAACTAGAGCAGCTCTAGCTCTTGTTCTGGTCACCCTGCATCATCAAAGGGTTTTAGCCTGGATAAAACCAGTTTACAGAACTCAAAGATTTTACTTGAGGATGTAAACATCCTTCCCAACAACCCACAAATATTTATATTATTAAAAAGGGGAAAGAAGGGGGAATAGAAACAGACTTGGTGGAGTTACATTATGATGGTGAGCTCTTCCTGCCATGAGTTCATTACAGCAACTGGACATAAGGGAAAACCAGTACCTGTAATTATATCCTACACAGTTTACTTAATGCTCAATTCATCCTTGCCATTAATTTCAGTGTCAATTGATTCAATCAGAACAGCTGCACCTCTGAGCACTGAGAAATCAAGTAGTATTTTTACTAGCTTTGGCATCAGTGAACAGTTAGGTTTTCAGAAACATGACATGCAAAAATTTCCCTTAAATTACTTCCTTGGACATAATCAGAAAGTAACATAGCTGACACATAAATTTTAACATCTTCAGCGTTAACTGTTTGTAATTTCTGTTTTAGTGTTGCATTTGCACCAGGAAAAAAATTAGCATGAAGTTGTTCTAGAAAATTTCTAGTTTTCAGAGTAATTGAGTTCACGAAACATGGACAAATCATAAATTTATAGTGTTAAACAGCAAAATAAAATAAAAACTGGAAGAAACACTAAAAAAAAGGAAAAATATTTTTAAAAAGTCTTTTTAAAATACAGGTACTCCATATTTAACCTGTCTTTCAAGAGTGAGTCAGTCAGTCCTGTAAGTGGAAGAATTTCTTACCATCACATAATTCCACCAAGTCAACCTGTGGATTAACATACTGTTTTCAAACAGAGTTCCACCGCTTCTGTGTATAACTCTACAGCTTCTTCTGCATTGCCTTTATCATCTTCATCAAAGGCCTGTGTGACAAGGAAGTGAGCACGCTCCAGGTCCAGCTGCTGCTTTGACTTCGGAGGGTCTGTGGTCTGGGACTGAACTAGATGAAAGGGAAAGTATGCATGTTCACCGCTGTGGAAACCTGAAAACATCTTTGACATGGTACCAGAACACCAGCAGTTCTGAACAAATGGGAACATCTATTGCTTGGCTGAAAGCCAAATCTTTCTAACCTTTGATAAAAACATCTTTACAAGGACCAGAAAAACCCAACCATCACCACCACCCCATCTCCCAAAGCAGGGACAGACTCAGGATACTTCACACACCAAATAATGTAAATAAAATCTTTCACACTACACTGAGGACATGGATGTTTCATTCTGTACAATTTTCCATCGTTTGTGAAGATACATCACTATGCTAACAAGAATCCCATAGGTGCCCATCTCATTTGATACTTCTATGAATGACTTGGAGGAGGTAGAAAGCACCTCGACCAGAGCTGCAGACCCCACAAAAACAACTTACTCCAGGACACAGTGTCCCAGGTTAAAAACAAACAGAAAGAAAGGCAGCCAGATCTCAAGGGGGGGGTCTCTGACAGAATTTATCAGGCAATGAGGCAGCTTGAGGAAACAGAAGGGGTTTATTAAATCTACATCTAAGAAAAGAAAAAACCAAGCAAGGACAAAACAGAAACAGTTTGCATTACACTTCCCTTCCTACAAATACCTTCATAACCCCTCCATACAAGCTTGTAAATTTTAACTTTCAAGGTGTATAGTAAGAGGACAAACCCCACACACATCCAGCACACAACTTCAGTTATTGAGTTTTCACTACATCATTTACAAGTCTTTTCCAGCTTCTTGCATGGACAGTTCCATCAGCTGAACAAAGCAAATGTCTCTCAAGGCTCCGTTCTCCCGCTTACTCAAGTAAAACTGGAGATACTAAGCTCAGGCTTAGAGGTGAGATTTGACTTGTTTCTGATCAATTTTTATTGTTATCTTTAACTACTTCATCAAGTTTACTCTGCAGGTGTGCTTTCGGGAACATTCAAAAGGAAAGAAATCCCACAGCCAAGTACTTAGAAGCAAAATCTCTGCTTCATTTCTGACATTTCAGAATTCAAAGCACTGATGTACTCCTTGCACTTATGGTTCTTCACAAAGGACAAGTTAGAGTAACAAAAAACAGAATAAACACCATCAATAGGTATCTCACAGCACCAACAGGCTTTACACTCAATTAATTTAAGCTGAGGTTTAATTAGAAACCTTACCCACCTGCTGAATGGAGAGCTTGAACTCTCTCCAAGTATTCATTTATTTTCCCTTGAATATTTTCCAAATTGGACCCTGCCATCTCAGCATAAATCAAGGCTTGCGCAGCTTCCTGCAGGGATAAGAATTTGAGACAAACATAATGTTTGCTGTCTATAAAATTACTTTCCATAAGCAGAGCCACATCTGCTAAAGAACACCTGCAAGGCTGCAAGGAAATTCTGATGACCATGAGCCAGCAATGTGCCCTTGTGGCCAAGAAGACCACGGCATCCTGGGGTGGATTAGAAGTGGAGTGGTTAGTAGAGAGGTTCTTCTCCCCCTCTACTCTGCTCTGGTATCTGTGTTCAGTTCTGGGCCCCTCAGTTCAAGTGGGACACAGAACTGCTGGAGAGAGTGCAGCGCAGAGCCACAAAGATGAGGAAGGGCATAGAACACCTCCCTTATAAGGAAAGGCTGAGGGAGCTGGGTGTCTTTAGCTTGGAGAAAAGCAGACTGAGGGGTGACCTCATTCATGTTTATAAATATGTGAAAGGTGGGTGTCAGAAGGATGGAGCCAGTCTCTTCTCAGAGAGTGTCATCTCACGATAGAACAAGGGGCAATGGGTGTAAGCTGGAACATAGGAGGTTTCACATCAGTATGAGAAGGAACTTCTTCACAGTGAGGGTGACAGAGCACTGGAACGGGCTGCCCAGGGGGTCATGGAGCCTCCTTCTCTGGAGACATTTAAAACTCGCCTGGACATGTTCCTGTGCAACTTTATCTAGGTGATCCTGCTGTGGCAGGGGGATTGGACCAGATGATCTTTTGAGGTTCCTTCCAATCCTAAATGTTCTGTGATTCTGTGAAGGTTTGACAGGGTTGTAGTGAACACAGTTGACACAGCCTCAGAAGCCTACGGAGAACTTAAACTTCAACTGCCAAAAATGCAGTTACAAACCTTTTGTGCTCACTGCCGGCATGAAAAACTCCCACACTTTGTGGCAGGGGTCCTCCTCCAGCAACAGTGATTTCATGTACAACTGTTTGTTCATTTTGCATTTGAAAACCAGACAAGAGTCTTTAACAATTATGCCTCAGAAGAGTGAGACAGTTGCCCAAGTGCCTGCAAAGCCAGCACAACCACGCAGCATCGTGATGAGATAGACATATGATTCAGTCGTATGTACAATATCCTCAGTGCTGCTACTGCTCTGGGGCACGAGTCACACTTGGCTAACTACTGACCAGCAAGATTCCAGACCCTAAGTCTAGTTAACAATCCACTTAGCTGTTAGCCCAATTAGCAGAAACCAGTTCAGCACTTGAGCTCTCCCACAGGTTTCTTAACTGCACCATTGGACTCTGAAGTTCACACTTAGAACAGTCAATACCAAAGGTTGAGATGGGACAGATTTTATTTGCAGTATCCAAAAAATATATTAAAATATCCCCAAAATAATATATGTGCAATTACTAACTTTCCTTTAAGCTAACATCAACAGCAATTCTTCCAGCAACATCTGGAGAGCAAATCTGCCTCAGGTGAATCAGATAAAGAATTCTGCTTAGGCAGCATCACTTGAGTCAGGTTTCACTCATGACCACAAACACCTGAGTCTTCCCCTAATCTCAGAAGACTCAGCTGCCTTCCCACCAGACCACTGTGTCCCTAAGTGCACTTCTCTGTGGCCTCACTTTGACACAGCACAGAATACAGTCCAGATCACACACTTCACCATGTGCAGCTGTATGAGCAGTGCCAGGGACACGATTCTGCACTCAGCAAGAATATCATGCACATGCAACAAGTAAAAACATCTTCCATATGCAGTACTGAAGAGGTTATTTACACAAAAAGATGGTTTTCTCTGAAAAATCACAAAAACTTCTCCCAGAAACATACGATAACAAGGTAGTAGGGCAAAGAGCTTCCGGAGCACACACATCCAGTGTAGATAAGCTTATCAGTAACCACCACTTTGGCATACACATACCCAACGATATATTAAGACCATATAAACTTATTTAACCTTGTTGTTAACACAAGGTGAGCTAACAAGGACGAGGGGCAATGGGTGTAAACTGCAACATAGGAGGTTCCATACAAATATCAGAAGGAACGCCTTCACAGCGAGAGTGACAGAGCACTGGAACAGGCTGCTGAGGGGGGTTGTGGAGTCTCCTTCTCTGGAGAAACCCAACTGGATATGTTCTTGTGCAACTTGGTCTAAGCTATCCTGCTGCGGCAGGGGGACTGGACTAGATGATCTTTCAATGTCCCTTCTAATCCCTAATGATTCTATCCTTTCACACATCAGCCACCATGGCAACAGCAAGGCATTTTCTAGACATTTCAAAGGCACATAGCACTTACTAAGTAAAAGGGCAATTACAGAGCTCTAAGGAAGTTAACAAAGATAATTCTGTTGGCAGGAACATAAAACATGTGAAACAATTATTGCAACAAGTGCAAAGAGGCTTCAACAGAAATCCCTTCTCGCAGGTGACAACTAAATCTGGTGGGACGTGGAATGTGAACTTCACAAAATATAATAAATCCTTCAAAACAAGACACCTGAGGCAAGTGCAAAGTGGGCGCACAGCAGCCACGAAGTACCGGTGCCAAGTCCTCAGATACACTGAGCCTCACTGGGGCAGCGATCACCTGAAGCCGCGCTTCAATAAAACAAGACCGCGGACGGAAGGGATGGGCCCGTACGGTTACAGCCGCACCCCTGCCCCTTCACAGGGCGGAGCCGCTTCACTGCTGAGAAGCCTCTGGGCCCTCCCACACGGGCAAACCCTGGACGCCCCACCCGGCCTCCGCTTCCCTCACTGGAGCCTCCGCAGGTCAGGCCTTAGAGGCCTCCTTAGAGGCCTCGCCAGGACAGGCTTCAAGGCCGCCCACCCTCAGCCCCTCCTTGGCCTCCAGTTCCTGAGTCGCCCCCTTTCCGGCCTGTACCTTGTAGTAGAAAACCGCTTCCTGGTAGCGGCCGTTCTGATCCCTCTGCACCGCCAGCTGCGCGAACTTCACCGCGTCCAGCTCCAGCGCGCTGCGGTCCATGGCCAAAGCGCTGCCGCCTCCCGGCCTGGTCTGATTCGGCTCCCTCTTGACCCGTCCGCCGACTCCGCCTCATCCTCCGTGTACCCGCCTCTCACAGCTGTCGACCCGGCGCTCTAGGCCACGCCCACGCGCGCCAGCCACATGGGCACGGCCTCGAGCGACACGGGTGGAGCCGCGCATGCTCTAGTGGGGGGCGGAGCTTCCTTGAGGGAGGCGTGGTCACGCCGGCAGTAGCCGAAGGCAAGGGACGGAAGGACAAACAAGAGGATGCAGCAATGGCATTTATTAATTACCAGATGTATAGGAGCGGTGTAAGCGGTCAGGGTAGCAGCCATCGGGTGCTTCACGGCTCCTCACGGGGTGTCAGTAAAGGGTTTTCTTAAAGATCCTCAAAGAACGTAGGAGCAACCAGGCGAATTCCTTCATTGGTGTTTGGGGAAACGTCAGAGCTACCAGATATCTTTAATAAAATAAGTGATTATGAAGTGCTAACAGATACAGTCGGTTTTACCTTTACCAGTGAAGTCCTTTCCATCCCCTGATCTGCAACAGTCCTTGAAAACTTGATTACAACAGGATTTCTTTTATTACAAATATTTACAAACTACATATTAGTGCAATTATTATTTCCATACTTTAACAATTCCATCCCTCGATGCAGTTACTATAAAGCCCTGTGTAGTCTGGAAAGTGGCGATATCTGTGATAATGTCATGGTGTCCAACAGGGAGAGACTCCGGACCCTTCCGGGGGGTCTCATCAGTGGAACCCAGTTTTTGCTTGTTTTGAATTTCCTGTCCAAAAACCAAGTGAGAAATATTATTGAGAGAAAGGTGAGCACTTGCAAAAGGAATTATGACATATACTAGGCTGTAAAGTTATGAAAAAACCGGCAAAACTGACAACTAAACCAAAAAACCCCTTATCTCCCACCCTTTGAGGGTTCTCTTGCAGTTACTCCTTGGTTTGTTTCATCACACAAACCTGAATCTTCATCTGAACTGCTCCCTGAGTAGGGAAAGAATGTTTTTTCTTACACTTATTTAAATGACACTAAGATTTGACAGTCCTATAAAAAAGCCCAACCCCATACTGCAGTGACACACACATCTCAGCTCCGCAAGGGTTTTATAAAACCCAGTTAATAGCATTAATATACTTCAGAACTTCACGTGAAACAGAAGTCACAGAGCAGACCTCCACTGGCATGGTCACCTTTGAAGGAAGCAGCATTCACTCAACTGAAACTAAACATTTAACCTCCAGCAGCACTGCCCTTTCCCACGCCACCCTGAAGGACATGACAAAACCTGCAGAGTTCTGCTGCCATACTGTTCTGGCCTCAATAAATCTCACACCACCTTGCACTAAGATCCTATACAAAAGACATTCCCAAGACTGATCAAAATCACCTGTGTTGAGACATCCCAAAAGAAACCTGACCCTGGCTTCCACAGCTAACTATTGCTTGGTAAGTCTAGTTCTGTCAAAACAACTGATTTTTTTCATTTTAAAATAACATCTTCCTAACTTTCTGAAAATGCAACGCTGAAGCCATCCACAGAAAGTGAGACAGTTGTACTTAAATCCATTACACAATGAACGTAGCCCACGGCACCATCCAAAAGCCCAGCAGAAAGTGTCTTTCAAACCCAGCCAAATACCTGAACCACCTCCGTGCCCTCAATTATCTTCTTGTAGTAGGAAACCGATGGGCAGTTAGAACTTCCCGCAACAACGTAGGATCTCTCAGGATAGGCCAGATCCCAAAACCTGAACACAAAGAAACAAAACCAAGTTGAGATGTTAAATTTCAGACAGCTGTTCAAAAGCTGCCTGGCTCTTGGATGGACATGAGTGGGCACAAGGGCTTTATGATTTCTGCACCACCTGGAAAACAGCGAAGAAGAGAAATCAGCACTCATATGAAGCTTACACATGGGTTACTGTTCTGTTTCACCCTCCTGAACACGGGGTGTCAGAAAAGCATCACGTTTTACACTGCTGTTGTTGAGCTCACTGATGCCTGCTAACCAGCATGTCTTCAGCACCTTTGTTTTCGCTACCTGCAGCTCATGCAGTGCTTGGCAAGATTTAGAACATGGGCTAGGTGGAAGGTGTCAAACAAACCCCCTGTTGGCTTCAGTACCTGATTTTCATGTCTGAGCCTGCTGTCAGTAATATGGGATTGCCAGATGCTGGGCTGCAGTATATTCCGTGTATGCTGTGAGGAGAAGGCTAGAAGGAAAAAGGGATAAATAAAAATAACCACCACCAATAGCCGTTGCCACACTTCACCAAAGGGAATTCATTTTTTACCACATCCATCTGTCCATCCACCCACCCAATTTCCAAATGCTTCTGACAAACGTCAAGTTCATTTATTAACAACCCATACCCAAATACATTCAGGTTCCTTTCATTCCTCATGTTTTGCAGAGCAGTGCAAGAGATTTAACTCTGCATAATGCAGAAAAAGCAGGTAAAGGTACAAAGCTTTGGCTTTGCCCTCATCTTTACATGCTTGACCAGCTCTCATGTTTTGTAAGAACATGATGTGATATGGCAAGTGGGAGTTACAAGACCTTCCACAGATCATGGCAGATGCCAGTGAAGATTCAGGGATTTCATTTTGACAGCAAAAACAATTATGGCGCCAAAATAAATCCCAGAGCATGCAGAGAGGTGTCTGCACTAACACACAGGACACAGTCTGTGGTGATTCTAGCCCCAGCTACATTACAGAAATGGGAAAAGGACCAGACCTGCAGTTCGGAGAGAGGAGGTGCACTGCTGGCCCACAGTGTGAAGCGCCGATCGCCAGTTTCCATGTCCCACATGGACACCTCATTATTGCCTTGAACAGCTACAGAAAAGATATTGTCAATGCAGAAAATTAAAAGTGTTTGTTCTGCTGACATGATACAGATGATCTGACAGAGAGACAGACAGACACTGTCCAACTGCTCCCTGCAGCCTTTGTCTTGCTAAGAGTTGAGTGGCTCCAGCCATGTTCCACACTCATGGTTAGTGTGGACAGACAAGAGACATATCCGGCTGCAACCTAGTGGGCAAGCACTTTTCAATAATCATAGAATCATAGAATCATTAGGGATTGGAAGGGACCTTGAAAGATCATCTAGTCCAATCCCCCTGTCACAGCAGGATCACCTACAGGAAGCTGGCTTCTAGTCACACCTTACAAAGATTTACTCATCAGATTTACTATGCACAGACCCCTGAGAACAGACCTCAGAGAGCTGTTTTTCTGTGGGCTTGATAGGATGCACCCTGCGTGATAATCCTTGAGAAACAGTTACTGGAACTGTATGATAATGTTCTGGTTTCCAACAAGAACTCCACTGGTCTATTAGCCAAGACTCTGTTACCAAGTGATTCTTGTACCATCAACGAACAACTAATGTGCTAGTGGTAAAATTTCTTCTGATCATGTGAGGTTCTGGGCAAAAGGCAAATCTGAATCTTTCCAATATCAGAGTACAAATGAGTGTCAGAGTATGAAGATACCCAAAGGAAACACACAACGTAAACATCGCAGGCACAGCTTTCATCCCAGCCTAGCAGCTCCAGAGGCAATTAGCTGCAAGACAAACAAATGCAGTTCTGTCAAGCTTCTCGAGCTACTCAAGAGAGCAGGTCCCTGGAGAAGAAGCAGCTTTTGCTTTCAACCATTTGGACGTTTCAGAGAGATGGAGAGAAGCAAAGCTGTGCAAAACCATCTCTAGATGTGCAAAAGCTGTGCGGCAACTCGTGAGGAGAGCTGGATCACTGAAGTTTCTTGGACCACCGGTTTCTTGGATCTCTGAAGTTGCCTAGAGAGATGTTGAGGACTCATTCCTGAAGATAGCCAAGGTCAGGCTTGATGGGGCTTTGGGCGCTCTGGTATAGTGAGTGATGTCCCTGCTTGTCGCAGTGGGGTTGGACTAGATGTCCTTTCCAACCCTGTGATTCTGTGATTACCTGTACTCATTCAACACAGAAGTGAGAATCACACAACCACAGAACATTAGGGATTGGAAGGGCCCTCGAAAGGTCATCCAGTCCAATCCTCCTGCCACAGCAGGATCACTTAGACCAAGTCACACAGGAACACATCCAGGCAGGTTTTAAACGTCTCCAGAGAAGGAGACTCCACAACCCCCTGGGAAGCCTGTTCCAGTGCTCCGTCACAAACCCAGTTTGTCCACAGTTGCCACCAACAGAATGGCCATGGACAACTGGGAAATGTCTCACAAAGTTCTGTCAGAAGCTGAGGCAGAATGTGACCATCACTGGTCTGAGCTTGACCAGACCAAAAACCACTGTGATCTGAACTCTCTTCAGGATTCCCAGCAGCCAAGGAGAAGACCCTTCAGATTAACCCGGTTCATCGCTCTTGGAAGAGAACTGCTGACATCACTTGGTTCTGATGCAAACAGAGACCCTGCTTGTCTCCCAAGAACGTATTAGATTGCAAATAGATTTGTAAATCAATTGATTTGATTCTGATGGAACCTTCCATCAGAAGTCTTCCATCAGAACCTTCCATCAGAGTCTGGAGTTGATTCCCTAAAGGCTTTTTCCTTCGGTTGCCCAAGCTTATTCAAAAACTACCTCATGGTGGCCTGTGAGGGTAAAGGTAGGTTTAAAGTTCCTTCATCAACAGGTAGAAGTAAAACAGTTGACTTTAAATCCAGCCCTAGAATTCCTTCCGCAAGGCTTTTCTGTAGGAAGGCCAGTCTTTTCCCAGAGACCACTCAAAGACTGGCCCTGACCTTATTAAATTTTGCCAACGGGCCACCAAGTCAAGTCTCTTGGCCTGTTCTCAACACCCCAGCACCTTCTATCTGGTCCTGCTTGTCCTCACTTCACTGAGTGCCAGATGGTTCCCACCACAGAATGCAGCAGTGGGGGAGGATGGTCACGTCGGAGTGACTGACTAGGAGGTGGAACAACCCCAGTCCCATGCCATGGGTAGGCACCACAGCACCCTCTGGTTAGCTGGGAAAGTCATGGATCCGTGACTGTTCCACTCACTCTTTTTTCTCCTCTTTTTCTGCCCATGACAGGTGCAGCAGCAGCAGCCCTCAGTTCCTGGGCACGAGGCTGTGTAGCCTTGTCTCCTGTTCTTACTCACAAGCCTTCTGCAGAGCTGACAAGACTCATTCTGTAGTGAGTCCTCCTGCTGAGCCCTCACAGCTTCCCGGTGTTCATCACAGCAGCAGAAAGGGGTTAATGCTGCTCATGGCTGCTGTGATCTGCTCCTAATGGAAACTGTTCCTTGACTTGGGATCAAGCAGTGATGAATCATCCTCTTTCCTTGCTCTGTTTTAGAAACGACATAATTTATGTTCCTATATATTCCCTGAATATTAACATTTTTCTCAGCAGCAGAGCACAGGTGAAAAGAGGAGTCAGAAACCAGCAGGATAAAAGTGTTTCACGGTTTCCGTGAAATTTGTGCTAATTCTGATGCTGGCACAACCACCAGGCTTCTAGGAGTTGTCACAGAGCATTAGGGATTGGAAGGGACCTCCAAAGATCATCCAGTCCAACCCCCCTGCCACAGCAGGATCACCTAGA
>JAOXOE010000506.1:25790979-25882905 GCA_028565055.1 Phoeniculus purpureus
AACAGCCCCAATTCTCTCAGTCTATCCTCATAGGAGAGGTGCTCCAGCCCTCTGATCATCCTCGTGGCCCTCCTCTGGACACGGTCCAGTATTTCCACATCCTTCTTGGAATAAGGGCTCCAGAACTAGATGCAGGATGCGAGGGCAGCATCCTCGCTGCCAGGACCAGTGCCAGGACGAGAGGGCAAGGCCTGAAGCTGCACTAGGGGAGGCTTAGGTTGGATGTTAGGAAGCACTTCCTCACAGAAAGGGTGATCAGACATTGGAATGGACTGCTCAGGGCAGTGGTGGAGTCTCCATCTCTGGAGGTGTTCAAGAAAAGATTGGATGTGGCCCTTAGTGCCTTGATCTAGGTGATTGTGGAGATGTTAGGTCATAGGCTAGGCTTGATGATCTTAGAAGTCTTTTCCAGCCTCAATAATTCTGTGATTCCTTACCACAACATCTCCTTGGTAAGCGACTAATACCATGCAAACTTAAGGAAGCTTCATTAAGGTAGCATTTAAGATTAACTGTGCATGTACAATCTTTTAAATGGGAGGGTCTCCTGACAGTTTTGTCTGAGCCTGTCCTCCATACAGTAACCAATCTGCTGGATCTCGCTATCGAATCTTGCTAAAAAGTCACATGTATTGGTCAAACTTTGTGAAATCAGTATTTTATATCAATAACTTGTTACTTCTCTCTTGGGAGTGAATTGTGTATCTCCATCCGTGACAGTGTCAAGATGAGCAATTTCTTCTGAGTGTCCAACCAGCCTTAAAACATTTGTGCATCAAAGGAGCTAGAACTGACTCAAGGAGAAGACACACATAGAACAGAATAACGAAGTGCTAAATATCTAGAGAGGTAAAGAATAAGTAGGCAAATTTTAAGAAGTGGATAAAAATAGTACCAGGCAAAAACACAGTAAAAGCAGAAAACTAGGTTATCATGGCTGGAAATACACACCTTAAGAATATGTATGCTCTTGACTGCAGGAACTAAACCGTAAGAGCTGGGTAGCTTTTTTCTGTCTACTTCAGTCCTGCTGAGCTGCATGTATGGTACTCTCTCAAAGCTCAGTTCTTTGCAGCTCTGCAGTTTCTCCCATTCCATTGAATGGAATTAGCTATGATGCATGAAGAAGTCTATATGAAATAAAAATATCCTGAGCAGTGAAACTGGTAATACAATAACTGAGCAGATTTATTGCCACCTCTTTTGACTAGCCTGCTGAAACAGGCTGTTATTTTAAGTAATCTCATGTTAGAGTAATTCCTGGCTGGTAATCTGTCATTAAACATCGTCTAGAGGGATGGATGAGAATGTCAGCATTTCCAGCATAATCAATCCTTATCTCATTAACACATATTATTTATGATTCTTATAATGGGACCTACAGGGGTTTCCAGGGGGAAATGGAGACATCAGCTGTTGTTGAAATGAGATGAGAAGTACTGTAGTTTATGAGATAATAATTGCATCTAAAAGAATACTTGCCTACAGTATCGATTGTCCTTTACCATTTTACCAATGAATCAAGTGTCTTGGCATACCTTCTTGTTGCATCTGGCAGATCTTCCTTCTATTTGTTTTGCTACTATTAGTTCAGTAAGAAAAATAGTAAATAGCATATAAGAAAGACCATTTTGCAAATTATTTCTGAGGCATGATGTAGGGGGAAAGCCCTTGAATAGTAAGTAATAAGAAGCACTGTTACTGTTTTTCTTTGCTAAGGGGTTCAGATAAGTTTTTCCCCCTCGGTCTCTAAACACTTTATTGCTGTTTGCTAAAGAATTTGGGCACATTGTCCCCCCCGAGTCCTGTGCTGGCAAATTTATTCATTTCTTCATCTACAGCACAGTTGAATTTTAGGGCTACTATCCTGACACAAAGATGAGTGAGACAGCAACCTTGGTGCACGGATTTAAAGCTGATGATGGTGCAGCAGTAGTCATGGTCTCAATGTCAGCTGTCGCCTCAGTTAAACTGCAGTAGAGAATCATTTTGTGCTTCAGCTCATAAGCACCAATAAAGGAAAATGAGTAGTAAAATGACTGCCTAGAGTACCAAAGACCAGCTCATATTTCAGATGAAAATGTAGCTTTGATTTGCCTCTGGAATTCCCATTAACAGCACCACTGGCAGAAGGGAGGTGGATCAATATTTGTCTGGCTGCAGGAAACAGTTTCTGTTCATTCTATGGCCAATGGAAAGGAAAAACTGCTCTGGTGTGGTCTTTATCAGGTTATCTTCATTACACCAGAGCAAGGATAAATGTGCATGCTGGCCAGGTAGGGGCACTTCGGATTCTTGGTCCAGTGTGTACTCTGAGCAACACAAGCTCACAAATTTGTTTATAGCCTTGAAATACCTTCAAAGCTAATCTCTCTGATTTTATATATATAGGTAATTGGGAGCATGCTCTTAAAGCTGCTGTGGAATGCAGAATACAGAATATTTTGGGAAAGGGCTGTGTCAAACTCATCTTCCTTCTGTTGAAGAAGACTCTGCTCTCACCTTTTGTTTTTGAAACTTGACTGAAAGATTTATTGTGTATCCCTCAGTAAGTTCTTGGTGAGTGTTTCTCCTTTATTACAAACATCATGAGCTACTGCAAAGCTTCTTGAGCAGAATACATCTGTTTAGAAATCCAAATGTTGCTCTTCAGATTAGACAAAGGTGTGTTTTATGGCAGCTGAAGGAATCACCTGTTGAAAGGTGGGAAATATGTCTATGAACTGTTTACAGTTTTTAAATTGCAGAAAACAGGTATTTTCATAACACTAAACCAGTATCAATATTTTAATGTACTTTATAGCCACATAGTTCTTAAATTATGCAAATCTTCTCATATGTCATTATTATTGCAGTGAAGTCTCAGTTTTCCCCAAAGAATGTGGGGATTTGGTTGAAAATTATCTACCAAGATGAAGTTGTCTGTGGTAACACCAACACAGAGAACTATGTAGTCTGATGTACAGCAAAAAGACTGGGTTTTGTATACACTCATAGACACAGTATTATGAGACAACTCACAGACTGTAAGAAAAGTCCATAGCTCTATTCATACATGTGACTGTAGCCGAAGGCTTCAACAAAACGAACTTTTTAAAGGTAGTATTTTGTTTTCTGATCAAATCCCAGTGATGAATCCAAGAACAGAAATGGGGATATGTATTACCAAAAATTGATGGAAGTCTGAATCAACCAGGAAATGTGCACATATCCAGTTCAGTGCCTGTCTCTGAAATGCACACACACACACACACACACCAGAAAGAGTCTGAATGCTGCATTTGCAGAATTTTTCTTGCTTATCTTTCTCTGGGGAGGGAAAACAGAATACAATAGAATGAATTGAATAAAATAGAATAAAAGATTGTATTATATATATTAATGTTCTCTCCCACAGTTCTCAGGAAAAGAAAAACGTCTTGAGATTAATTTCTAAGTATTTGTTCAATCACCTTTATGGCAAGAATGGGACAGACACTGCATGTGGCAGCCCATATAGGATGGTTGTACCAATATTAGATGAGGACAACTTGCTTCACTAGCCCTTTTCAGTAAGGCTACCACTGGGGGCTGTTTTTTCTCATACCAGTTGGGAAATGAGTCAGCAAGAGGAGATGCACAGAATACCTTTTCTAGGAATACCTTTCAACACATACTCTGAATTATTTAAATGGAATGTTTTTCAGTTCTCTGAGTTTAATTTTGAGGATATTGTAAACACTTCTGGGCAACCTGATGATTCAGCAAAGTCACTCTTCGGTGCCGTTTAGATTGTTGTGCTTTGCCAGCAGATGAACCACTTTGAAAAAATATGCAATCCAAGTTAAAAAAAAATATATGAAATAATGTCAGTCTGATCCTCCTAGTTGAATTTGATTAGCCTAAGCACAGGGCAAATGAAAAACTGCAACAGCAGGGTGTGAATTTTGGAAACAAAAATCTGGGCAGTGCAGATCAGAGTGAGACAGTAATTGAAGCCAAATTCTGCTGCCAAGTGGCAGGGTTTTAGATTGCTACAAACTGAAAACAGATGGCAATCAAAAACTGTGCCTGAAATGAGAAAACAATGTTGAGAATCAGCAGGCAGCAATAGCCTTATTTATTATGTTAATACTTCTCTTTTAATGAATGAGAATTGCCTGTTTCAGTAGATATGTTTCTCAGAAAAGATGGTGTTGAGAAAGAGAAATTTTTGTGTTCCTTGTTGCTAAACTAGGTGTAAGCTCCAGACAGGATCACCAGAGAGTCTCCTTGAAAAGGAGCACTGAATAAAAGCAGAGGAAGTAGCGCGGAGGCTCCAAGCAGCAGAGATGTTGCAATGCGTTTGGGGTGAGTGTGGGGTCTTTGCCAGATGTGATTACATAATCTGTTGTTTCTCTGTGGGGCATTATTTTGTGCTCAGTGTTTCAGGGCATGGTTATTTTTCATAATTTGCTGTATAATTTATAGTTGATGCTAGATTTTTACTTTACCATTAGGCTACATAGCAATAAAGGAATTTTTTTTTGGTAGTAGTTAATGAGTGACACTTTAATTAACTTCTGATAAAGTGGATGGTAAAAGGAGACCTGAACTATGAGCTTTGAAAATACTAAACCACTGTCACGGATGTACTCGCTGCACAGCTAAGGCACAAAGGAGTGTTGTTTTAAATGTGATACACCTTTTGTAAATATTTTCCTGGTGTTTGGATAATGTCCTGGTTTGAAGACATTCCAGCCTCAGCCCATGACAGAGAATTTGATAGTAATCCACTAAATGTTTGTGCTAAAATATTGTATTCTGCAGCAAGCTAAACAATGTAAACCCTATTTTGATAATTGTATTGATTACATGCATTATCTATGTGAGCTTCAGATACTGTGATATGATACTTCAGGTAGAGTATCTTTTATCACAGATTTTGTACAGATAAACATTCTAATAAAAATTATTCAAATATTTAAATATTTGCTACCCTTCACTCTATATAGACTAGTTTATAGCGTCTTTTGCCAGGAGAAACCATCCCTTTTTGCAGTTAGTGGGTGTGTAGTTTGTTATATTGAACAAAAGCACAAGAAGGTCACCCCAGAGCCTCCTTTTCTCCAGGCTGTACAGCCCCAATTCTCTCAGTCTATCCTCACAGGAGAGGTGCTCCAGCCCTCTGATCATCCTCGTGGCCCTCCTCTGGACATGGTCCAGTATTTCCACATCCCTCTTGTGATGAGGACTCCAGAACTGGATGCAGTACTCCAGGTGGAGTCTCACCAGAGCTGAGTAGAGGAGGAGATACACTTCCCTCGACCTGCTGGCCACTGCTGAGAAAATAATGCAATAGTAGAATCAATCTCCAGAAGAAGCAAAAGAGCTCTAAAGAAAATATAAGAAATCAGCCCAGAACTCATAAATGAATATTTGATCAAATGGTTGTCACCCCTAACATGTACTAAAACTGCTCACAAAACACATAAGGAGATGGTGAAATGTTCTAAGTTGATGATTTGTGTCCAGGACACACCAAAGATGCTTTGTGCAGTGGTAACTCCAGTAAGGAAATAATGATGCAAGTCAGAAAACTAAACTATGCTTATTAAAGGGTAGGTACATTACATGAGCTGGATGCTCATAAATCTATGCGACCAGATGGATTACACGCTCGAGTAGTGAGGGAGCTGGCAGATGTAGTTGCCAAGCCACTCTCCATAGTGTTTCAACAGTCTTGGTTAACTGGGGTTGTCGCATTGGACCGGAGGCTGGCAGATGTGACGCCCATCTTCAAGAAGGGCTGGAAAGAGGATCCTGGCAACTATGGGCCTGTCAGTCTCACCTCGGTGCCAGGGAAGGTTATGGAATAGATCATCTCAGGAGCTCAGTCAGCGTGAATTCATGAGAGGCAGGTCCTGCTTGACAAACCTGATCTCATTCTATGATAAGGTGACCTGCTTAGTGGATGAGGGTATCTGTTGATGTAGTCTAACTGGACTTCAGTAAGGCCTTTGACACCGTCCCCCACAACATCCTAATGAATATGCTGGCTGTCCACAGCTTGGACAGGCATGTACTCTGCTGGGTGGAACACTGGTTGGATGGCTGGGGCAAGAGTTGTGGTCAATGGAGCTAAATGGAGGCCAGTCACGAGTGGTGTCCCCCAGGGCTCAGTGCTGGGGCCACTCCTGTTCAACATCTTTATCAATGATCTTGATGAGGGAATTGAGTGCACACTCAGTAAGTCTGCAGATGACACCAAGCTGGGAGGGAGTGTCAATCTGCTCAGGCTCCACAGAGGGATCCTAACAGACTGTATCGATGGGCAGAGGATACAATCCCATGCAACACACAGGCTAGGGGATGTGTGGTTGGAAAGCAGTCTGGCAGAAAACGATCTAAGGGTTCTAATTGACAGGCATCTGAATACGAGCCAGCAACATGCCCAGGTGGCCTGTATTAGAAACTGTGTGTCCTGCAGGAGTAGGGGGGTGACTGTCCCCCTGTACTCAGCACTGGTGAAGCCACACCTTGAGTACTGTGTCCACTTTTGGGCAACTCAGTACAAGGGAGACACTGAGGTGCTGGAGCGAGTGCAGAGAAGGGCAACAAAGCTGGTGAAGGGCCTGGAGAATAAATCTTATGAGGAGAGACTGAGAGTTTTGGGGCTGTTTAGTTTGAAGAAGATGAATTACTCTCTACAATTACTTGAAAGGACATTGAAGAGAGTTGGTGAGAAGAGTCTCACAGGTAATTAGCAAGAGAACCAGAGGGAATGGCTTTAAGCTTCAACAAGGTAGGTTTAGATTATACATCAGGAAAAAATTCTTCACAGAAAGAGTGGTCAGGCACCGGAATGGGCTGCCCAGGGTGGGTTGAGTCCCCATCCCTGGAAGTGTTTAAAAGTTGCTTAGGTGTAGTGTTGGGGGATCTGGTTTAGGAGTGGACTTGTAGAGTAGGACTGATGGTTGGACTCTATGATCCCAAGGGTCTTTTCCAACCTGAATGATTCTATGATTCAAAACCATACTAGAGGTCTGCATATTGTACAGCTAAGCTGGTAGTGAAGCGTTAGGTACTACTAACATTTCTTAACTAGGAAAACAAGGAATTCTCCAGCATTCCTACTTACCAATATCACAAGCAAACTCATAAATATGGGGCTTTTGCAAGAGCCCCAACTGGCACATACAAGTAAGAGCATTGAGGGCTTTATAAATGACAAATTCTTCGGCGTCGCTGAGACCTTGCTGGAGCAGAGGCTTCAGTATTGATGAGCTTTGCCAGCCAACGTAGGCAGCAACACCTGAAATGTAAAAAGAAAATACAAAAACCCAAAGTGGCACTTCCTTGGCTTCCTCACCAAGTTTAGAACTGCTGCCCCACAGAGACATCTCAGAAGAGATTATTAGTCTCTAGAAAAAAATGAAGCTGCTTTCCACTCAACATTAGATGGCGGATTGGACTAGATGATCTTTTGAGGTACCTTCCAATCCATTATGATTCTATGAATACTCTGAGAGCTGTTTGATAGCAGCAGATCCCTGTGCATGCATGTCCTTCCACATGCCAGGCGTAGGTGTCAGCACAGGCTAACACAGTGAGACAAACTCCGCAGCTGCTGAGGGTTGCAACGGTGTGGGGAAAGAAGAGCCCACATTCCAACACCACTTGGACAGCTCAGCTTTTAACACGTGCAGAAGCTTTAGGTAAAACAAAAATATAAAAGCTTTATCTGAGTTCTCCTGTGGAGGTTTTGAACAGATATTGGGACAGAGGGAGTTAAAAACATCAGTTACAGGTCATTTACATTTAACTGCCTCACAGCTCATTATGTGACTCTGTGAGAAGCCAGGACACTGTACCCTGTGCTTTGGCTACCCCATCACTCCTTTCCGTATAAATTATAGAAATCCTTGCAAGAAAGGGCTCTGTTAACACTTCCTGGGATATGAAAACACTTACTTACACTATTATCTCTCTACTCGGTTTGGTTGAAGCCAGACACTCACCTACAATGCTGTCGAAGAAGGCTCCTCGAAGATGCCAGTCATTCTTATCATTTAAGAAAGTGATCATATGAGACAGAAGAACATCATTGGCTTTCTGACGTCCAAAAAAGACACAGAGACGTGTTATTCCATTTTCCATCAGTGTTTGTTTCACAATATTCTCCGTGTCACTGAGCAAAGTCACAACTTTCTGTTGGACCATTTCGTGCAAGGCCTGCAACTCTGCAAGAGACACCAGCTGATGAGGAACAAAATGTGCTGCTGGAGTTACATCGACAGGTCAGCCTGAAAAACCTCCGACTCAGTGGGATGGGCAGCGCAACAGTGTCAGTGGCTGCCTTACCAAAGGCCTCAGGCTAAGCATGAGGCAGTGGCAAAGCCAAAGAATATAAACTGAGAGACATTCTCACCAGACCAACATATTCTAAACTATTCTAAATGTTGTGGCTGTCCCAGCTGTGCAGGGGTGATTACCATGTGTCTGTAGTCAGAAGAGCAGCTATTTGCTTTCTATTGAGACTTTTTCTGTCAGTCACATGCAAAAGTTGCCTTCTGGGTTCGGATTTCTCATGCTCAGTTTCTGAAACTGTACAAAGAACTATTCAAACGTCTTTCTTCCTTTCTCCAAGAACAGGGTACCCTATTTCCTCAAAATACAGCCCTTACTGGGGGCTTCTCTCACTCCTCAGCAATTCTGAGCACCCTACACCTTACGTGAAGTAACTTGAAGGGGATTTTCTATGTTTGGTTTGGTAGGTTGTTATTTTTCAAGTATCACCCTACAACTAGCTAAGAGATAACTGAAATACATCTTTTTCCTACCAAATGGAAGATGTGTGGGATGTTTTCCAAATACTGTAGATTAGTCACAGATAGATTTACTTAGCCCAAAAGAGAACTGCCAGTTTTAACCACTAACTCCAGCTGGAAGACTTTCCTGATGTTGTTCTGGAAATTGTGCCGCATAAAAGGCTCTGAAGCTTTCACACAGCTCACTTACTCCCACCCCTCCTTCCCAAGGGAAAGAAACAGAGCCATCCCTTAGGCATTTAACCCCTCCCACAAGCTTCACCTACAGCAGCAGAGAACAGTTACTGCCCCAGGGCATCCACATCAGCAACAGCTTCAGGGAGAAAGACAGAGAAAATTGCCAGGCACAGGAACAGAAGAGAAAGAATGACTGGAAAACACAGTACCAGGGCGATGCTGGAACCTGACAAGATTCTCAAGGCTCATGCTGCCTACCACAGCGAGGCAAGCACTACTTGGAATGCAGCCATGATTTTGCAGACTTGTTTACAGGACAGTGAGTGAAGCTGCATCAGAATGAATCAGGCATCCTGCATCATCATCAAACACTTTGAGACCTTCCAGATAAAAGTGTGCCTACTTAGACACGTATTTGTCCTTCAGTGTTCAGAACAGAGGTGTCTGCTTCTGTATGAAGTTGTAAGACACTCACTTCCTTGATAGGAAAGCTAAGCTCTAAGAAGATCAGCGCTAACTAGGAGCTTTGGCCCTTGGTTTGCTACAAGCAGGCAAGGCAGGTAGCACAACGTTACCTGTGTCATAGTTATCACTAGGGTGAGAGGTTTCATCCATTTCTTCACCATTTGGTTCGTTTTCCATATTCAGATTTTTCAGCTGTACCAACTCCAGAAATCTCAGAGCTGTCTCTGCCAACAGGGCTATGTTTTCTGCAAAGGAAATCATGGTTCTACTTTGCTATCAGTCTGATGACCCCCCCTCAACATCCAGATTCATCCCCAAATCCATCCACACAATCTGGCATCATCTGTGCTGTCTGGGAGCTGCTAAAGCAACTCGGGCTATTGCCCCAACACGGGTCAGAAAAGCTCAAGATGTGGAGTTTCAACCAGATTTCCTCTTACCAGCATACGCAAGTCTGACGATGGTGGCTTCATCCTGGGCCAAGTGTGCGATGCCTGGCAGAATGTACTCAGGGTAAATGTTAATGTCATTGCGGGGCACCTCTTTGACGAGAGCAAGAACTTTAGTGAGTGTCCTCACAGATTCTGCCCTCACTCTGGGCACAGAGTCATTGCTGAAATGTAACAGATAAGGAGTGATACGATCCAGAAGAATCTCTACACTTAATCTTGGTGCTAAATGAAGAATCAGTTCCAAAGCAGCCAGTTTTGAATCACAGTATTTGAGAGTCTGTAAACAGGAAGTTATCACAGACACTAGAATAACCAGCCCATTCTCTTTTGTGTCTCCCTCGGCTTTCTCTGTGCGATCATGCCCACAGAGATTGTGAATTATGTTGTCCAGGTCTTTACGTATGACAAGTATACGCTCATCTGCCGATACAAATGTTTCCTTTGCAAACTGGGCCATGTATGGCTGAAGGAACGTGTAAAAGATTTCGGGAAAT
Organism: Phoeniculus purpureus; assembly: GCA_028565055.1. NCBI lineage: Eukaryota > Metazoa > Chordata > Aves > Bucerotiformes > Phoeniculidae > Phoeniculus > Phoeniculus purpureus. The sequence continues at coordinate 25,801,357 of JAOXOE010000506.1, forward strand.
GCATTGTTACGTTGCTGTTTCAAATAATCTTCAGCTCCTAAACGTTTATCTGGCTCGCGATGGACCATCTGAGTGACCTTGAGAAAGGCAAGTAGGAGGGAGTGGGACAGAAAGATTAGAGGTTTAGACATCTGTAATATGCAAAACCAAACCCCAAACCCAAACAATAAGCAATTTGTCACCAGAGCAGGTGAAATAAGCCACAGACTGACCACAGGAATTATTTGAATGCTGCAGTCCCTCCTTACCAATTCTCTGATACTGCGGTCTTCAATTTTGTTTAGGACTTGATCAGGGGAGAAGAGGCTGTTTCTGTAAGCCAAAAGCTGAGATAAATCAAACAGGGGTACACCTTCCGTGAAGAGCTCTGCTATCACACAGCCTGGGGAACAACACCAAAGAGAAGTCAGAGGCAGCAGAGGATTATAAGCAGACTCTTTCACTTTGCAGACAAGAACAAACTCTTGGTGACTGTTAGCTCATTAGAAAAGAGTGGGATGGAGATGGCATCTCAAGCTCCAAAAACTGGCTTTTGCACTTGATTCCTGAGCATTTATTTATTTCCAGCATTTTATTTCAAACATGCCAACAGCAGAGGAGTTTGCAATTAGGAAACAAACATGAGGCAGCGACTTCAGCCATCTGCCAGCTGGAAAACCACCACAAAAGGAACCCACATTACTGTCGTGTGGAACATCAGCACAATTTGGGCAGTAGGTCAGAACTGAGCAGATCTTTCACAGAAGGTGAAGAAATAACCTCTCCTCCCAGCACAGATTCACTCACACAGGCTTACAAGCACAGTGAGAAAAAACTCAACTGCCAAAGACAGCCCCTGGTCATGTATGTGGCACATGCTCTCTTCAAAAGTCCTGCTCCCAATGGTCAGCATCTCACTTTTTCAGAGATCTACCCTGGACATTTGGGCAGAAAAGTAGCTTGTAAAATGAGGCAACTGCTACCTTGACATTCAGATTTTCGATTACTTTAAGAAGAACAAAAAAAGGCCCAACTTAAGGCCTCCAAACTGCTCAAGACAAGTCCAAGACTTAAGACAGGCTCCCACGGTCAGGCTCTATTTAAGAGCAGAACTATGACAGCTCATTCTTTTATACAACCTGTGTAGAGCATGAAATGAGAAGCTGCTAAAGGCAGTATCACCAGTTTGCTCTGAAACCTGACTCTAGTCCCCAGCTGCTGGACCTCTGCTGAACCAACCTCCTCTTGGGTCCCACAAGGCATACGCTATGTGTCCCCAGAACCTCCACCACCAGATGATGCTCTGTGGCCTGCAGAACCATCTCTTCCCTAGGGCAGTCAAGCCATAACAAAACACCCTGTGATTTCCCTCCTCACATAACATGGCAATGCACTTAAGAGTAAACTCATTGTACCGTGTCTGCTCTTTTTCTGACAAGGAAGGGTTGGGGTTTCATCTTAAAATAAGCAAGTCGTTCCACACGTGGTTCTCTAAGCCCACTTCAAAAATAAACAAACACCACTCAGCCCCAAACAAGCTTTTCTGCACCTGACACACCATCACAAACAAAACACTGGTCTCTCCCAATGGCTCCGAGTACCTGCAGAAAAGATGTCCATTGCACGTCTTAGCTCCCCTCTTGTTCGCTGGTTGCTGTTAGCCAAGTCCACCAAAGGGGTTGAAGGGTCCCGGATATTTTCCAGCTCCGTAGCAAACATGCTGCCATCAACAAAGCGCTCAGGAGCAATGTAGCACGTTCTCCTCCGCGACGTGTCAAAGAAATAATTGAAGTCAGCAGGATTGTCTTCGGGGAGATAGGTGGGTTTAAAGCTGGCGAAGTCAGTGAGAAGAACCCAGTTCCAGCTGGTCACCATGATGTTCTCCGTTTTAATGTCCCCGTGGCGGACACCAGACCTGTGTGCTTGGTCCACCGCCGTGAGGATCTGGAAGGCGATCCAGCGCTTCTCGATGTTGTTGAGGAATGGCCGGGTGCTGATTCTGTCGTAGAGGTTGTCGCGCACATACTGCCTGAAGAGCATGGCGGCCTTCTCCGTCAGGGTGGCCTTCTGGAAGGGCAGGCAGTTCTGCGCCGAGTGCAGCCGGATCTTCAGCTCCTCCAGCTCCTGCTTGTAGCTGGTGAGGGGCAGGGTGGGGTCCTGGATGGCGAACACCTTCACCACCACCAGCCCCTCGCGGTGCTTGGCACGGGCCACCTTGAAGAAGCGGGTGCTGCCCAGGCTCTTGTCGTACTCGAAGTCGTGGATGTCCGAGAAGTAGCTATCCACGGACAGGATCTGCGAGGGCGCGATGCCGGCCAGCTGGTTCCCCATGGCAGCGACGGGACCGGCGCTCCACGGGGCTCCTGCCCCGGCCTGGCCGCAGCACAAGGGAAGAGTGGAGGGGTCACACCAGGCCGGACCCCGCAACCGACAGCCCCTTCCCTGACGGCCCCGGGCCGCGGCCCACAGCAGCTCCCCCCGCCGCACTCACCGGCGCGGCCTGCCCGGCCCAGGCAGAACCGGGACCCCGCGGCGGGCCGAAGCGGGGCGGGGCGGGACCAGCGCGGCGGAACCGGCCCCTTGCGGGAAGGGGCGTGGCGGCACGTCACGTCCGGCACCGGGGCGGAGGGGAGGCCGCGGGCTCCGTAGGTGCTGTGTGGGGCCGGCCTGGGGCTGCCGAGCCGAGCCCGGCGGTGGGAGTCCAGCTCTTCCTCGTGGAGATGATCCAACGGACTCCGAGACCCCTCTGAGGCCCCCATGACACCGCGGAAACCTCCCCGGGTGCAGCTCGGGCCCCTGCCCGCCCCTGATTCATGTTGTCTGTAGCCACCCCTGAGACACTGGGACATGGAGACGAGGCCCCGCCACGCCGCCAGGGCTGCACCAAGCCGGTTCTCTCAGCCTTTCTCACTCGGCAGCTTGCCAGTGCTTGGCTCGTCTTGGTGGCCCTTCTCTGGCCTCTATCATGCTGCCTGGGGCAGTGATGGAGTCGCTAGAGGGGTTCAAAAAACATGTGGATGTAGCCCTAGGGAACAGGGTTTAGTGGGCAGGGTGGGGTTGGGTTGATGGTTGCACTGCATGATCTTAGAGATCTCTTCCACTCTTAATGATCCTGTGATTCTCCAGCTTGCCCACAGCTGTTCTGTCGTGTGGGTACCTGAACTCACACAGTGTTCCAGGGGTGGCCTGACCAGCACTAGGAAGAGTGGGATATGATGTTTTAGCTCTGCCCTGGATGCCCTTGTTGACCTGCTGGCTTCCTCTGCTGCTGCACCGCACTGCTCACTATCCTGAGCTTGGTGTCCACTGGGAGCCCATGTCCCTTCCCAGCTATGGGAGGAACTTTGAGGATGAGTGAGCTCTTGTTGGACACCAGAGCTGATCAACAGGGAGAGACAACTCTCTAGGAAACCTAGTTTTATGAATCCTAGTTAATGGAGGTGTTCATGTTGTAGAAAACCAAAACTATTTCAGCAATAAAGAACATTTAATGAATTAGCACTATAAAGCTTTTTTTCATTAAGAACAAACCTTTTGAAACTCAAATCCAATGAAATGAGCTTGGGAGGTTTTAGTTTAAATGATTGTTTATGTCAGTGTCTATGTTTTTTCCCCCTTTTAAAAAAGTTTGTTAATATATCACTTGACTCTATCTGAACAGTGCTGTCTTCATTACTAATACATCAAGTGATTCAAGATTTTAGCATCTTACCCCTGCTTAGGTGTGTAAACATTTAAACCCTTCTGCAGCACTGTTCTGCTCTGTGGAAGCTTCTGACAGCCCGCCCTGCTGATTTAGCACAGCTTCAGCACATGGGACAAAGCATCCCAGGGGCTGAGATGAGTGGGGGAAAGGGTTGATGGAATCACTTTCTGTACAAACACCCAAAGCAGCAGAACTGCCTCAAGTTTCATCTCTGTACCGATACACTGACAGATTTGTTCCCTAGCCATATGCTAATTATTTTGGAATGAGAACCTCTAGCTCCTGGAGGCTTCAGCCAAAGCAACAAGTACAAATTCCTTTCACAAAGCTTATAAAGAGACCATATGGGAGAGAAAAGTGGTATTTATTTTAAACAAAGTTGATTTCAGTCACTAGCACACTATGCTGCAGATGTCATTCCTTTGCACACTGTGTCCTCGGCAGCATCAAGCCATGTGTGATGTCTTCATTAACACTTTCTGGTTAGTGTCTCATTCAGGCCAAGTTCAGTATTTCCGACATAAATCTCTATGAGCCACCTGACAAGTTAATTTTGACTAGTGTCCAATTACTAACCCAGTTTTCATCTGCATCTGCAGCTTCTTTTAGCTCTGGGGGTTCAAAAGAGACAGGAGGAAACTAGAGCCAAGCTTCATGAGTCCCTAAACACGCTTGTAAGCAGTTGATGGCACTTGCAGCAAGAGCAGAGCAGGAAGAACATTGTGCCTTTTGTCTTACCGAAGCATGGAAATTCATGGGGAGAACCTTCAGCCTGTTTTGAGCTTCCAGTGCAAGTTTGGCAATTCTTTAACCTCAGAGACTAACCTATGTGACTTCCCCCTGCTACATTTGGTTCCTCTGCCTGAGACTCAGAAATGGCTCTTCCATGCTCCTTCTCCACTCTTACCTTTCCGCAATGAAACACTAAAACACTCAGGAAATCCACTCCTGGAGTTGAAGTCACTGACAGCTCAGCTCTAAATCCCAGCCAGAATAAAACACCTAATGCTGGCACAGACCTAGATAACTCAGATTTGAGAGGAAAATGGTCAGTTCAGACCTGTCTTCCATGAATGATCTCCTGTCAGATGCCTGGCATAGTCAGACATGTCAGACACATCATTACATCAGTGCCATATGAAGTTATTACTTGTTCTTGCTTTACAGAGGAATACAGAACACTTTCTGTCACTGATCAGCTTCTCCATTACCTGCTCCAGTAAACAATCCCTGTGTGTTTTTCTAAACAGAAATTTGCACACACCTTCCTCTTCTGAATTATCAGTGCAGTTACCCAAACTGCTTTACCGTGTCTGCAACGAAGGGATGAGCATCTGCCGTGGATACGGTGGACACACAATACAGAGAACAGCCCAGAAGCTTTCAAGGAGTGGCTGAGGGCAGGTAGTTAACCACGTGTTTGCTCCTTCCACAGAGCACATGGAGAGAAACGCACTGAGCATCCCTGTGGGTTTTGCTTTTGTGAGCTCATCCTCCCAGGATTGCAACATCACTGCCATTTCTGGGGACAAGGAAAGAGCATGAAAGAGCAAGTCTGAGTACTGCAATGCTCCACAGGAATCCTCTCTAGCAAATCAAGTTGTAATTAAGCTGGTGACAACAAAGGGTTCCTAAAAATAATAGCAGACTCATCTTTGGAGAACTTCCTTCTCCTGCTTCCTTTCCCCCATTTCAAGCTTTTCCTCCAATGCATTCAGAGTGAGAGGATGTTCACTAAGGAGTTTGGTCACTTTTCTGAGCTCTTGGCTTTTTTCCTATCAAGGCACTGCCATTAAAACATCTTAATACACCAATCCCACATGCTAAAAGGATCCTTGCTAGTCTAGAGCTGTTAAAAACCACTTCTTGGATGTGCAAGATAAATCACATTCTCCTATGCAGCAAATTATTGTTGGTCTGTCAGTTTGCAGCAAGAACTTGTCTTTAGTGAGGGTAAAATGGGGACAGGAGTGTTAAACTGTGCTGCAGGAGGACACAGCCAGGCTTCACCATATCACTCTATTTGCAAACCTCAGTGAAACTCTCCTCTGGTCTCACTGAGCCATAACAATACGACAATCTCTTACAGCTGTGGATTGGACTTCAGGACAGAAACCACTGTACCAGCGAGTTTGAATTCTCATAGAGAGAGGCAAAAAAATTGGCCAGAAACTGCAAAGATGTTTGTCCTAGTTGAGCTGCAGGCAGGGAACCGCTGCCTCTCTGCTTTAGTGACAAAACCCACGTCCCAGGAAGGCTGCTGGTTTATCAAAGCATATGTTCTCTCTTCCTCTCTCATGTTCTACATCTTCAGTCTGAAGCAATAACCTCTCAGTTCAGCAGTCCAACATCTTCCTTTGTCATTCTTTGATACTCTTCCCAGCCAAGAGTTTTCAAGTTAAATAACCCTCTGAGCATCTTTGGGGAATAACAGTCTGAAGTGCAGAATAGAGCAGCCTGGAGGGAAGAAATACTTCCTGTGGACTTGCACTTCTTGGACTGATTGTGTTTGCAGTCCTGGATGGTTCAGGGGATCTTTCAGCATAAGGGCTGCAGGCCACCGGAAAAGAAATGCAAAATGAGGAGTTGTACTATAGTGGCATCCGCTGACCGTCTAGCAGAGTCACTTGAGTCGCAGCTCATCCTGCCCCAAATCTGTGTGGTGAGAGAACAGTGACAGTGAACTGGGGGCAGGAGTCCATCTGCATGGGTCAGCGCTGGCAGACTCATCCAGCCAGGAGGCTGGAAGGAGACTTCAAGCCCCTTCTGGGCTGTACTGCTGTGGAGCCAGCTGATGGCAAAAACTCAGTAGGAAGGACCACTTGGGGAGTCATGGCAGAAAACTGAGCAACACGCCTCTGCAAGGAAACACCTCTTCTTTGCACCGTGGAGCTGAGCATAGTTCTTGTGCACTTTGAATGCCCCTCTCCAACCATCTGTGGAGGAGTGAAGCCCGCTCCCTGCCAGGCTGCAGCTCAACTGGCACAGCAGCGCCACGCAAGGAAAACTTCTTTCCTTCCTTCAGTAAAAAGCCTGTTGTGTTAGTCACAGCGGGATGGATTCTGCTCTGCTTCAATCTTAAGCTAGTCGTGTGTTGAGGTGTATATAAGACAATTTTAAAGTAAGATTTTTCATCCCCAACCTGCAGAAGATTCCATTTTGCAGCTGCTGGAAAACATCATGAGCTGATCCCGTAACCAACTCTCTTGTGTATGAATGGCCTTATTACCATTAAATGTCACCAGCTCTGAGATTTGTGCTCTGCTTCACAAATTCCAAAAAGCAGCAAAATGCATTTAGGAGTTATTTCCCCATATAAAAGGAACCAGAGTCTATTCCAGGACCTGAGCCAGATCCCTTGCAGTTTAAATGAAGACAAATTGCCATGAGCTTATTTCAAATGACACTGAAAAAGATTTTGCAGAGCAATTTCTTTTTTTTTTTCCCTTTCAACTTGTGCTTTTTGTGGTTTTGAAGAACAGTGAATGGGCCCAGCAAAATTACACCCAGATATGTGTCCACTAGTCAAGTATTACATTATAATAATCCTTTTCCCCTTGTAAGAGGACAATAAAGGGCCAGAACTCATTTTCCCTGATTCTATATCCTGACTCCATAGGGTTCAATTCACTCCAAACCAGAGTGGAGTTGCTTTGAAAGGTCTATCAATGAGGTCTGTAGGATTTGTCCCTTCAGTCCTTCATCTGAATGCAATCCAGGTCAATGCTGACCACTTGAGGTCAGCTCTGTGTTCTGTAGAATAAGGAAAATATCACCCAAAGGGTGATGGATGGTTATTGCAACTTTTCACTTTCGCTGGCAGCCTGAAGAACTGAATAGGAGAAAAAGGCAATTTTCTGTTCTTACCCAGGAGGGTACAGGCAGAGCAGCACCACTTGTGCTGTCATTCATGGTGCATACGCCCGTGAGAAATAGAATGCAAATGGCTACGGGTTGCAAAAGTGCTTCACCAAAATAAATTCACTGAGGAGAGCATTAGTTCTGAACTGGGGACCTTCCAGATACCTGGGCAACCTGCCTGGGCAGCACACTATGCTGGGTTGTAGCGGGCAGTGTCCCATGTGTGTTGGATTTCTCTTGTAGATCTTTCCCAAAGGAGCTAGAGAATGGGAAAAACTATAACATGGTTGGGCTTTTGTTGTTTTCCATTAAAATCTGGCTGCTCCCAGCATGTCCAGGAAGACTTGCATGAATGAAAATGTCAACTAAACAATTATTGTAGATGCACATAAATTAAGACAAGAGAGGTTCCAGTCATTTATTTTATCTATTAAAATGCTGCTAGGATTTTGACTTTGAGAAAGGAAGTGTCCTGTAAGGCTCAGGAGACAGGATCCCATGGCAAACAACCAAAACTGCATGAGGTCAAAGATGTACTCAGTCTGTCCAAGGGGGAACAGACATCTGCGTCCTGATAAAAAGACATAACTGCATTTACTTGGTCTCCTAGGGTAATTCCCTTCATAATCTATGCAGGAGAGCTCTTACTTTTAATGCTGTGACTTCTTTATTTTCATAATGTCCTTCGAAACAAGACCTAACATCACACAGCCCCTCTTTTCCAGCATCAGCCCCTCTTTTCCAGCATCAGCCCTGGCATCTGGCTGTTGGTATGTTCCTTATAGAGGATCCTTCTGCATCTGGAGACTGGTAAAGCTGACAGACAGCAGACCAGCCCAGGAGGCAACAGCTGGACCCAGGCTACAGGCTTACCACAGGTAATGGGCAGAGTTGTGCAGAGAGGTCTGATATGACGGTGCTGGGAGAAGCTTCTGGTCAATGCATTTTGTTTCTGAGCTGAAGCATACCCACGCACTCCTCAAGAGAGAGTTCATGCACAGTTGTAGCACTCTGAAGCGCTATTCGTGCTGTCAATTATCTTGCCATGAATGTTTTTAAATTGGAGGTTTAAACAAAGACTTGCTTTAGTCACTCCCAAATTGATCAAGGAATCAATTCAAAGCTGGCAGCCAGGCAGTGCTGATACAAGGTTTGCTGCAAGCACGCTCGCAGATTTGGTTTGCAGAGCATCCTACTGCAAATACCAAAAGGCAAATGCAGTTGGCAGTTATGAAGAAAATCAAACAAAGAGAAACTGATGGACAAAACCGGTGTGAAAATGCTCAGCAGCCTGTCAGTATGGGCAAAACTACATGGGAGCTGACCCTGAGCACTTACTTGCAAGATCTTGTAAATAATAAATTGCCTTTTCTTTCTGTGAGAAAACTGTGTTCAGCACTTGAGATTCTTTACATTATTAATAGCTTGGCAGGGACTTCAGAAACTCAGCTGCAGACCCTGCTCAGGAGATCCTGTATCGTTTATATTAAGATCTTTTGTACTTCTTCCTTTCTTTTTTACTAGACAGTCTCTATCCTTTTGTGTTACAAAGGAAAGTCACTGGGCAGCCTGATCCACCCTCATTGCAAAGAACTTCTTCTGTCTACTGAGTCTGAACTTTCCCTCTTCCAGTTTAAAACCTTGTCCTGTCACTAGGAGAGTGAAGGATGGGACCTGATGATGAACTCCCCTTTCTCCCGGTCCTTTTCATTACCTGCAACTTTCCTTCACAGATTAGAAGCTTTGCTAGTGATGACTTTTCTTCTGCCCACAAACCCTGCTGCTGGGTTCTGTTTTGTTGTTTGTGGTCCTGGGCTGGCCAGGAGTGTGTGAAGACAAGGACCATCAGGTTCTTGCACACCCTGAAAATCTCCACAGGAACAGCCATGCTTCACCTTTAGTCTTGAAATTGCTTGTGGGCTGCTGAAAGTAAAGCAACTTATTAACTCTTCATTAATTCCTTTCTAGAAGTAATTCTTCCCTTTTTTTCCCTTCAGTTGACATCTAGTCCTCTGTTTCTGTGGCAGGAAGATAACCTGCAGGGAGAAATGGAAATTGGGTTTGTGCCCTTGTTTCCAGTCTGCCTTGAATTGGTGGTGCTGGGAAAAACAACCATCCTAGCTGCTAGGCAGCTTTAATAAGGATTTAGACCATTTCCCTTTTCTTTCCTTTGTTTCTTGTTTTCTTTTTCTCAGTCAGAACATACCCTTTGCACATTTACCATCATTTAATGCAAACAAACCGTGGGTTTCCTCCAGTAGTGATTGGTAATGGTGAAATAAGATTTAGGGGGATGGGGAGCAGCCTGGTGCACCGAGGAACACGTGATGTCTGTAATATATCTCCTTAGCTGCTCTCACCGAGACTCTTTACCACACAAACGTTGTGTTTGTGATGGTGAAACACCACACCTGCCCACCTGGTCAGCTCACACTGAGCAAATCTCAACATCACATTCCACCGAACCTTCAGATGTGGTAGAGAGCCAGCTCAGACAACAGCTCTCCTGACAGGGAGAGGCACATGCTGCCATGGTAGCCACCAAAGCAAAACCACAGCACTGAGGAGACTAGCTGCAGCATTTCCTTTTTCTCTGATATTTATTTCCTTATTATTACTGGGTGGAAATGAAGTTTGGCATTTCACACTGATTTAAGAGCTTGCTAACCCTTTGCTTCCTGTGTCCCTCAGAAGAAATATCCCTCATAAACAGTTTCACTGTCATGAAGTGTCACTGTGCCAAACTTATCCATGGGGCTGTGCTGGCTAAAAGGTTTTCCTGTACCAGCCATTACACACAAATAGTCCTGACTGAAAGCCCCCGAGCAGTCACTAAGAGGAGGAGTTTGTAGTTGCTCTCCAGCACAGTGGGCAGGAAGTGTTTCCACACTAACACCTCTTGGGACATGGCAGGGCAGGTCAGTCTGCTTTCCTCAGCTAAGTCAGCAGCCTGGACCCTGGGCATGGCTGCTTGGTGCTGCTCTGTCTCTGAATGGGGTGTGTGCCCACTGCAGAGGGAGGTCTGGCAGGACCAAGCAGGAAGGTTCTGCAGTGCTGGTGTTTCTGTGGCTTCCTCTGAGCACTGAGCACACTGCCTGCTGTACAAATTATTCAAACCATCCACTTAAGGATTAATGTTGGGAGAAGGTTCTTTCCTTCTTGAGCTGTTATGCTTGAACATCTAATTAGCCCATGGTGTCAAGGCTAAAGGGATCATTCTGCAGGCCAGGCATTTCTCATGAGGAGCACAGAATAATTTAAAATGGTCATTAGGAGCTGCATGGCCCTGAAAATGGAACTTCTTTTCACTGTATCTGTTAGATAATTGTGCTACAGCTTTCCTCCCAATTCTGTGCTCATTGCTGGAGTTACCAGGTGAAATAACAAGCTGGCATCAGTGCTGTCTCACATGCTTGATTACCTGTATGCAGAAAGGGGCCAAAGAACGATATGGAAATGATCTGATGCATGAGGGAATTTTTAGTGTGATTAATCTGCATCGGGGACAGGAACCTGTTTGCTTATGTGGTTAATTGAGGTTCCTGAGCTGAGGTTACACAGAAGACAGAACCCAGCCCTGAAGCCTTGCACTGCAGGTTGTTCCAGAGGACTAGCTGAATAAACGTTTTTCCTATCTATTTGCCTCTTCACCATCCTTAATTACCAGTCATCTGATTGTCTTTCCTCCCATGTCCAGTTTGGTAACTGGTAGAAAATTATCTCCCTTTTTCATACGAAAGGAAGCACAAGGTTGTCCTTTACCTACATACAGAGAATCTTTGACTAACAGTTCTTTGCTTCCAGTTGTGCACACAACAAACAACCAACAGGCGTTTTGACACTGTACTGAGACCCTCTCTCTTTCTCAGCCTGCTCCAGCGCTAGCACCAGCCCTACATTAGCAGGGAAGGCAGGATGCAGTCCTGAAGGATTCTCCACCAATTGTGCCTCTTCCAGCCTCTAAACACTAACACAGACACTGCAAACCAAGCGCTTCGCAGATGGTTTGGACGGTGAAGCATAAGAAGTGATAACTGGCTCAGGCAACATGAGCTGTATTGTCCAGAGCCAGGGATTTGGTTTTACAGCACAGTATTGCCTCCCAGGGATGGCCATCCTGGCTACTTCTACTACTTTGTTACAGAAACAATAATACCATAAAGAAAACTGCTTTTCCACCAGCAGCTCTCACCTCCTATGTATGCCTTGGTGCCTCTCAGGCAGCAGCATGCAGATCCCGGTGCTGGCCTGATGTGCCAGATGGGACACTGGGGCTTGTGCTTAGGACCAGAAGGCAGGTTCTGTAACGTTTTGCTGCACATTTTCATGCACTGGTAAGAGGAGCACGTGATCCCTAATTCCTGAGGTCTAGCATCACTCCTACTCCCATGCCAAGCCTCTTCTGAACAGGCTCAGCAAGCTTTGCAACCATTAGTCTGTGACACGGTGGACAGGCAGCAGACTCACACTGTGAAACTACCCTCCAGACCTGGTGAGTAAAGAAGGATCTGTGAGTGCGAAGGGCTGGCACCAGAGTATCTTCTAATGCCAACTTACCATGTCATGCCAGTTCTTGGGTATTTGAAGAATTCACCAGTCTGGACAGCCGAGGACACCGCTGTTTGCAGACAGGGGTGACACATGAATAACAGAGAGGGTGGTGGTACTTGTCTCTGCTCGACTGACATGTTCTTCTCCCAGGTCTCCAATGTGAAAAACCCAAGGACCAATACGATAGTCATCTCCCATTGCATTTTCCTCAGAATATGTGATGGCATTTGGGACAGAGTTTCTAGTTTGTGGGCACTGACTTGCTTGACATTTTCTTCTTTCCTGTACACAGTTATAGAGTTAATAAACACTTTTCCATTTTCCCTCAGCTGTCCATTGTCTGGCAAATTTTATCCGAGATCTCATCAAGACCTAACTGCTTTGTTTTCTTTTCCTTTATCTTTAATTGTGGTCTTGAACCCACCACAGGAAGCAAAAGGGAACAGTAGTAAATCATGGGGTAATGACATCACAGTGTTTCATGGGATGCCCTGAAAAACGAAGTGAAAGGACTTCAGCACGATGCCTTGCACACACACACACCATAAGGACATAAGACACACTATAGGACAAAGAACGAAGCCTATACGTCATGGAAGGAGGGGATGGCAACTTGGGGTGATTATAAGACTCTGGTGAGAGAATGTAGGGATGCAACTAGGAAAGCCAAGATGATCTTTCGAGGTCCCTTCCAATCCCTAATGATTCTATGATTCTCTGAACTGGGTGAAGATGGGCTTTGAACAGAAAACTGGGGGAAAGTGAGGAGTGAGAGGCCCCCTTAACTCCAGTAGTGACACCAGCAACTCCACAACAAACCCTACCTGGAAATGATCTCCTGAGAGCAGGAGAACTAACTATTTTCCCAGCCCAAAGTCACAGCTGCTCAAGAGCGTTACCTAAGTGGATGGTTCTGTGTATGGGAATTTATAGAGCAACCTGCACAGATATTATGCAGCAATTCTACTTGTGTCCTGTTTCTCTGTGATGAAAACTCAGCTGAGCCTGGAAACAGCATTTGTGCATGCTGGGTGTGTGAGATTGATTGTAACGGAAAGGATGCCAAGAGATGGGCTTCTCCATAGAAACACCCGAGCACAGCGGGAACACTGAGTCTTCTCTGTGTGATAAATGGCTCTGACACTGTGACTGCTCTGCTTGGTCAGTCTCTGGAGGTATCTCTATGTGATCATTTTTTTTTTACCAACATGCTCGTTAATTTCATTTTTAATCTGCTTAACATTTTGGCTACCAGGCTGTGCAAAACCCAACCACACTGTGTTATTTCTTCCCAAGAGTCCCTTTACTGGTGTCTCTAAGCCTGAACCTGTATATTTGCATGTGATCACAGTAGTATCAAGTCATTTTCAGCAACTGGTTCTTCTATAGCTGGACCAGATCAAGGTTCTTTCTCAGCTACCCATAAGAATGTAGAGTAATGTAGCTACAACATTTGAGCATTCAAAGAGAAGTTAATAAACCAATGCCCTCTGCTACTGTAAAATCATCTCATTTGCCTCAAGAGACAGAAAATGGGTGACAGGTTTCCTCTTCCTGCCTTGAGAACTCAGTGTCAGAGGAAGTTAGTGCCAGACAGCCCTGGCAAATGGTCACAACTGAGCACATAACATGTAATTCACATCTCTGCTGTCAGTAGGTTCCAGTGCTGCTGGAAAGGGATCATTGCTGTGATGGCTTCTACCTCTGCTAGGATTGAACTATCTCTAGGCTCAGGATGAGAAGGTATATGTAGCAAATCATTTTGACGAATAAAGCATCGACTGATATGAACAAAATATGTAAACGTTTAACATTGCATTTGTTCTGTAATTTGGTTTGCTGTCATTTCTGTTGGAGTACAAAAGCCATTTATCAGCCTCTCAAATACGCTGCAGTTCTGTTTCACTCTCCCTATAACTATGATGCATTTTTCTCTTCCCTGTAAAATGTTTTAGCACTTTCCTGCCTGCTCACATTTGCACCTCAGCACCTCAGTCTGCTTCTCTCTGGCTCATTAATTGAAGTATCATCCCTTGGGGTTTTTCCTCACAAGCTGATTCATTTGTAATTTTGCTAACTCTCTTGGTATGTATTTTTGCACCTATATCCTCCCCTTGTGTTTTGGGTCAAAAGCCTTACAAGTAACTCTCTCCCAGCCTGCCAGCATTTTGCATCTTTTCAATCCTTCTTCCTATTGTAGGAGTACTGATGACCATCATCATTCTCACACCTTTGCATTTCTGCTGATGCATTTTGTGAGAAGATGATGCGTCTGGCTGCAGGTGCTCCCAGCTGCACAGCCTTAGTTTCTAAACCAGACTCTAACACTGCCCCATCTCACTCTCTGGGCATGCTCTTTTGATCATCCTTTCACAGTGTGACCAATGCCTTCTGCTTGATGCCTTTGAAGTGGCTGCGTGTCCTCTGTGCCAAAAATCTCGGTGATCCCAACCCAACCACTGGTGCAATCCTAACATCACGTTTAGAGTGTGAACCGAGCAGAAAGCACAGACGTGCAGCTGCTAGGACAAGTGTTCTTTTATATATTAAACAGAGAAAATCCAAACCAAGTTTAACTTTCCAGGCACTTTTCTGAGCATCTTTTTACTTTCAAATCCAATCCCTTGAGTCAGGCATTTCCCGATTTACTACATAACATTCAGAGGCTGTTAGCCAAGCCTTTGTCCTAAACTGTCCTGCTGATCCTTCCTTTTAGCTGTGTGTGGGTTTCCAACATAGCCTCCTTTTTATTTGATCACTGGAGAAATGAGCTGGCCTGGGAAGCAAACGCTTTACAAATGGAGTCTCTTCTAAAGCTGGGTATGGACTTCTCAGGAGATGCTAAGCAGCTGAACTACTGTCTGCACCCTGCGTTTCAGGTGCTTAGTTCTTGGTCCTCTCCACCAGCTTTCCAATTACATAGATGCTTTCACCTAGACCCCTTATACCTGTCATCAGCAGGATTCACCTTCTCCACTCTAGAATAAGTCACCATCACTTTTTGTAGACTCACAGTATCTCTTCTCCTTGCTTACTCTCTTCACCAGCCCCAAACCTGAGACCTTCACAAAGACAAGAGGAAACAAATCTAGCATTACCTAGCATTACTCTTCTCAAATCTTGGGCTGGGCCCCTTCAAGTCAGAGGAGGGGGTGCAAAGGAGTCCTTACCAAGACCATAATGCAACCCCTGTCTTTGTTCTACAGTGTCATGGCCTCACTAGGGGATGTGTTCCTCAGGTTTTAGAAGAGAAGCACGGTAGACCACGAGAGATGGGAAGTCAATTCTGCTTCTCAGCTGTTAGATTAGCTTGAGAATGGCAGCTACGATGTTTTACACAGCTTTAAAGATGTAGCAGAGTATATCACACAACAAGTGTGATAACAAACGTGAGTTGCTAGATGCTGCTGGTGCTATACTGATGCTAGAAATACCTTTGATGTTACGGAGGCAAAAAACCTGTGTAGCAGTGGAATAGTTTATTTACACCACTGCGTTGGTCCTTGCAAAGATGTGGGACTTTGCAAATTCCAGTTACAACAGACTGGGATAGTTTATAGGGTTCCTAATCTACATATCTACTTGATTCCTGATAAACTCATACATAATATTAATTCTAAGTTCCTCTCCCCTCCCTCCAAGGATGACAGAGTTCTGGTCATTGTCACTTCATAGACAATATTGCCTTTGGGTTAGAGGTTTTTGATAGTATGGACTCTTAAGCTCTGATATCAATATCCTCTCCTAGGGATCTACAATCTCCCCGGTGATTGATGACACCCCCTCTCCTTTACGTCTCTTCACTAATCTAAACATCACCCATTTGAGAAACTCAAGCAGACGCCACGGTAATCCTCATTCTTGTCTTCCTGGCCACTTAGTTTTCCTTATCTTCAGAGAAAGCGTGTTGTGATGGAATTTCTGCCTCTTCATCTTGCAAAAGGAAAACCTACAAAGTAGTTAGTGTATAACATTCAAAGTTCATCAACTATTCTATTATTCCAAAGACCTTCCTGTTGCTTAGGTGTGAAGAAGGTATCTCAAAAGCAAGGACCTCTTCTGGTTCCCATTAAATCTTCTGGTAAGACTGAAGGAGTAAATCAATTTCTCAAGGGGTCCCTGCCAAGAATGAGTCTCTTAACCCTAAGTAGATCCAGTCTGTGATGTCCAGTATGTACTTTTGGTAAAGCTTGTGCTTAAACAAGAGCAGATTTTCTCCATACTTTGACCTAGTGTGTCTCTGATGATGCCTTAAATAAGTGGGGATACTAAAAATGAGACTGTACTGTAAGTGTACTCCAACTTCTTGTGGAGGGGCCTTTGCTGAGGACTCCTAGAATCACAGAATCATAGAATCAGTAGGGATTGGAAGGGACCCCGAAAGATCATCTAGTCCAATCCCCCTGCCACAGCAGGATCACTTCACTGGAGAATCACTCTGGGTTGGAAGGGACCACCTAATCATCCAGTTCCAACCCTCCCATCATGGACACCCCACCCTAGACCAGGCTTGCCAGAGCCCCATCCAGACTGGCCTTAAAGACCTCCAGGGATGGGGCCCTTCTGAGTGAGATGGGGACTTATCCATCCAGGGACTCTTCTGAGTAAGATGCACAGAACATTCACAAGTCCTCTTCAGAGCTGGAAGATGTGTGTGCCTGAAGAAAGGTCCCTTCTTACACCCCTCAAGTATTTCACCCCTGTGTGTGAAAGCAAATTTGAGGACAGTTACTGCACAACAACGCTGTCGGCAGATTAATTGTGTTAGGCAGACAGGACTGTGCAGCTCTAATGTGTTGGACCTTGGAAGAGAGTCAGAGGTGAGAAGCAGCCCAGCTGGCTGCCAGATCTCCAAGAGGTGGGCTTCAGCATGGACTTGCTAGCTCTACTGCTCCATCAAGCACCTCAGTCCATCAGCACAGCAAGGAAGCGGTTCTCATGTTCCCTCAGGACATGAGTGAATAATTAGTTGATCTGTTCTATTTAGACAGTTAATAGTCTGTGATACGTTATGTGTTTAGCAGACAAATAAGCCACAGTGGATTTGTCTTATCTAACTCTGACATGGCTGCTTGTTGCTTCGCGTGGGAAGCTCCTTCAGGAAGAATTTGGTAGAAAAAAGCCTTTCTGTCTCCATAGTCCTCCAAATAGAGAACTGCCTGGGCTGCAGCATCAGCATAATTAACAATGAAACACCAGTGGCAAGGGAGCTATCAAATCTGTGAATCAGTATTGGGTCTTGCATTAATTAATGAAAACACTAATTAAGGTTTCTGTTAACCGGTCTGGAAGATAAAATGAAGCATGCATTGATCAAATGTACAGAGGCCAGGCTGCAGCGATAGAATGATTGATCCAGAGACTTTAGAACAAGAGGCAATTTTCAAGTAGAGTGAGATGTTAATTTAGATAAATGTTTAGTGATACACTGGAGGGTGACTCTGCGTGAAGTGGAAGGCTGTTGATTAGGGATTGGTAGCACAGGGGAGAACTCAGGAGGGTGGGGTGCAAATCCCAACACTGTGGAGCTTTAAAAAGAATAGATCTTCTGGCGGTACAGAGGGGAAAAGGACGTTTGTAGGATGCTGGCCATAAGGACATCTGGTACCTGCTTCCGGTGTGGCGCTGCAAGTGTCAAGCTTTGACCCCGTATCCGTGTGAATGAACACTTGAATAGTGACCTTGAGGCCAGATGGGTTGTACCCAAGGGTGCTGAAAGAGTTGGCAGAGGTGCTCTCCAAGCCACTTTCCATTATCCCAGGGGTCTTTTCCAACCACAGTGATTCTGTGACCTCAAGGTTGAATGGTGAAGCAATAAAGTTTCTGGAAGTGCTGCAAAGCTGGCAGACGTGCGCACAGCTCTGGAGACACATGAGCACAATGTGCTCTGCTCACAGGCCACCTCTTGGTCGTGTGGCACCTGTCGGACACCACGCAGATGGTCTATTGATGCTGCTTCCTTGTGCATTCAAGCTCAGACAGTTCCATGTAAGCTGTTCCAAGTAGTCTATATACAGTTATCTGTCTGTGCAAATGTCCCTGCACAGCAGTGCTGTGTTATCTTGGAGAAGCATTATGAAATTGCAGCAAAATTAAATACTGTGTTTTGGCACTGCACCAGCACTGAATCTATACACTTGGGACTCAGCTTACCTGTGACATCTTGCTTTAGAAAGCACTTACTCATGTAGCATCAGTGATACCACTTGCACGTGCTTAGGACCCTTACTGTCATTCTGTGGAATCACTGCAAGGTGAGGCTCTCTGGCTGAGACACCAAGATGACAGGAGATTACAATGAACAAGAGTTACACCTTGTTACCAGCCCAGGTACTAGGAGCCTGCAGGGACAAAGTCTGTATTTGCTGAGCATCTCCTTACTATGTGTGTTCAGGGTGGGGGTGTCATGTCTACCTGCACGTGGATCTAGTTACACACATTTCACAGAATCACAGAACATTAGGGATTGGAAGGGACCTCGAAAGATCATCTAGTCCAATCCCCCTGCCAGAGCAGGACCACCTCTCTGAGGTTTCTTTCACTCAGTGAAAAGAGAATTATTTGTCTCTGGATCTGGGTGCTGCTTGTGTTTTTTTTGGCTGCTAGTGCTATTTTTTATTACTGTCATTAAAGACTTTTACCATACAGGGCAGGGACTGTCTGTGCAAGAGCTGCTAAACTCACCTTGAGTGATGCACTAGCTGAACAAACAGGTTACTGATGTTCTTGTTGATACAGGGTATTTGCCATGCCAGAGCTGAGGGGTTTAGTCCCTATTCTTTGCTCCTAACACATAATGAATGGCTATTACATTATAAATTGGGTCAATTCCTAGGTAAAGCTCAAGTGTTTAAGTTCTTCATTTTTTCCTTTGAAACATATTGTGGCGTAAGAAGCTAGGAGATTTGTTTAATGAAAACATGGGTTTTTTACTCAACACTAACACTAAACCCAGAATTTTTCATAAAACTCTGACAGCTGATGTGGTGTGTTGAAAGCTTGTCTTTGCTCTCCTTGGCTTATTACTGCCTTTCTTAAGAGGAGGTGGAGCAGGAGGATGACAATAGTGGTAGGTACCACTGAATTACTCTTGTTTGCACAAGTTTTCCTAATTACAGCCGGTTTAATACTTTGCTATTTCACCTCTGTTTCTATGAGGAATTGAAGGGGCTATGGAAGAAGATGCAGAGTTCTGTACAGGTCAAGCTGTGTACAAGAGGTGTGAGGGCAGCCTCACACCAGCCTATTGACCTCTGCAAGAGCTTGATCATGCCCTTCAGCACTTTGCAAAGAAGCATCCTCAGTACTTTTTTCAGTGAATGGCATAAAGACGGTGATCTTAGGTAAAAGTTAAGAGGTTACACAAAACAAATGTCCTAGTGTTTGTTCAGTTTAAAGGAACCATTATAGCAGAGTGGAGCTCAGTGCTTTCACCTCCTTGAATCTGTGGCTGCATCTTCACTTTTACTATCCCAGTCCTTTAGCCTTTGGTGGTCCTTGCAATTAAAATTCTCACGCTGTGATGTATCACTGGTGTTCCTAATGTTTCCATGGCTTCACAGCAACTCCCTTGGTAATTTCCAGTGCTGACAACTCTGGTTTTCCTCCTCGGCTTCTGAGATGGTCAAAGCCACACACATTCCCGTGCCTTTGCCTTGGCAGGTCCTTGTAAGCAAGTGCAGTCAGGACGGCTGCTATGCCAAGTGCCCAAACCCAGCTGGCAGCTCTGGGTGGGAGGTGAATTGAAACTGGAAGATTACCTTGTAAGTGGGCCTGGTGCCACCCAAGCAGATGGGCTGACATGTAAGCAGCCCAGAAGCCATTTAGGGACACCGAATGGGTTTGTTGAGGGCAGGTTTCCAAGCATAAAGTGTTGGAACAGCTGCCTGTGTCAAGCCTCCAAACCTGAAGGGAAGGATAAATGTGAGTGGTAAGCCATGAGCTAACACCAAAAACAAACACGCAAATCGGTCTTGGATCCTTTCCTGCATCCATCCAAAGATGTTTGTAGCTGTGACACTGAGGAGGAATGAGTGGGAGAAGATTCCTGCAATGCGCAGTTATTTCCCTACCACAAACTCTGCTGGCAAGGTAAAGAAATGATTTCTTTTGCCTCTCACAGATACTGGTGTGCAGGATGCAGGGGGCCCTTGAATCACTGTGGCTGGTTAGTCGTTGGCAGCTCTATTTAATGGCTTTGGGACAAGTTCTGTAGTATTAGCCAAGCTTTAAATAATTTATCATCTACAGAAATATACCCTAATAAGGACTTTAAAGACTTTGAGTTAATCTCCAGTGGCTGTGGAGAAGCGCTAGTGGGACTGAATTGCCCTGCTCTAATAAGAACCCAGCTCCTCTCTAGGCTTTTCTGCTTGAAAGATCAACAACAAAGGGGAGGAAAAAACCCAGCCCAGAGCTCCGTAACACTAAAACCCAAGAATTTTGGATAATTGATGGAAACGTCCTTTGGTGCTTTTCTGTTCACTACAAGTCAGGCAAACACTTAATACTTGTCTGCTGATCAAAGATGGAAAGTGGAGAAGGATTCAAGGAAAGAGAAACATGATGACTCTAAAGGAAATGAGCTTGCAGGTAAGAGCTGAAGCAAAGGCTCCAATGGCAAGCTGAGCTTTATCCGAGCTCACATTGTTCCACCCTGTAACTGGTGCCTTGCAGTTCCAGTTTAGAAAGGCAGCATTAATCTGGCTGGAATCCACATAACAGGATTGTATGCGAAACAAAAGTGAAATCAGACTCTGCAGTTGGTGAAATACGGCTGGAGGAGGAGGGAATATGCTGGAAACAGCAGTTTTCTAACCTCTGCTGTAGCTGAATGAGCTTCAAGGGGCATTAGGATTTATGCGCTGTAGTGAGGAAGGTAGGAAAAATCAGGACCTAGTAGGTGTTTGATTTTTTGCAGTGGAATGTTCTCACAGGAGTAGGGCTGTCAGAGCATGCTCCAGGGAAATGATTTGCATTTGGTAGACCTGCCCTCCCCGCCCCCCCCCCTCCGCGTTCTTTCCCAGTTCTTCCAGCTCACACTGCGCTGGTGGCACTGGAATGCTGGTCATTTGTCGGAGACTCTGCATTCGCTATTTTTATTTTCATCGGTTGCTCTGCAGCAAAGGACTGTGAAACAGTTGAGGAGCAACGTTCTTGGGGAAGAGGCAGAAGCATGCACTTGGATCTCAAACTCCAGACAGGAAAGGTTCTGCGTGCAGTAACAGAAACTGCTTAAATGATGGATAATCTGCTGCATAAATCTGTCTCTTATCTCATAAAACTTCCTATGCACGCGGTTTGGACACTTGTGTTGACTGTGAAAGACAAGAGGACTCAAGAAAACGTAAGTGCAAATTCAGAAAACCCCTAAACCCTTCATTTGCAACCCTGTGGGTGCCTTAAAGGGAGATGTTTAGCTGCACTGTTTCCTAAACGTCAGTGTCCAGGAGTAACAGCTTGGAGTTTTTGAGAGCTCCATGACTTTGACAGAATCTGCTTTGAGAACAAATGATTTTTGATTCTGAGCAAATTACTAGACACAAAGCAATTGGGGGTCTGGGACCTCGAAGCTTTAAGTAGTCATTACCTGACTGAGGCTCACAAAAGTCTGTTTCGCTGCAGGACTGGGCTGTGTTGTGTGTAATTGCAGCCTGTCTTGAACCACTCCTCCATCCTAGCAGGCTGGAATTGTTAGACTTCCTTTTCCTTCTGCTAGGCTTAAATCTGTTTGTTACACTGGAAAGTACGCTTGAGAAGATTAATGCCTGAAGTAGTCTATGAAATAAACCTCCCAGCTCTTCTGATAGCCACGAACTTGTGGCTCGGTGTGCTGTAAGGGCTTTGCCTTTACGAAGATACAATGAGTCTGAGATCAGGTGGAGGGACTGGTCAGTATTTGGGCTCTTTGTCATGTAAATCTGTGTTAAAGGTTTAAATTTTGGATGTGACATAGTTTTAAAAATGTTTTGGTCGATCATTAATGTTGCATTAAAGTCAAGACATTGCATCTGTAGGCGAACCGAATTGTTACCTGAAGTTGCTGCTGTGTTGCAAGGAAATGGAAGTTAGTCGGGTGGGAGAGAAGGGGCGAGACTGTGCCGGGGCTCTCTCTGCTGGGTTACTGTTCTCCTTGGTGCCGTGTGTGCTCGGTGATCAGCAATGTGATGAGCAATCAGAAGCAGACTGTACCAGGAACTGAAATTCTGCTTCCCTTCGAAACAGTTAAACCCTTTAGCTCCCTGTGCACTAGATGTTGACCAGCACAGCTCTTGAAATAACAGGTCAGCAAAGCAAAGCGCATTCCTTGGACGTGACATATCTTGGAAAAAAAGCACCAGACAGGGCTGTAACTGGTGTGGAGAGGAAATCTTTTCCTGTTTGGGTACAGCTGTGTTCTTTATTTTCTTTCATCCTCCCTTTGTTTTTACAATTCCCAACAGCTCGAGCACCACATGCCTGGAGAAACATCACATCCACTCACCTGGGGTTTGTCTGGTGTTGGCACCAAACAGCAACACTCACTGCTTTGCCCCTGCAAGCCCAGGGTGGGGAGGGCAGTGGAGCTTGGCAAGTTGCCTGCGTGGTGCTAAGAGCAAGGTTTTTATTTTGGAGGATCACATTCTTTTATCTTGCACGGTCAGTCCTTGGGATTGTTTGCTTAGTGCTGGCTCAGCACCTTTTAAAAAATACTATCAATAGAGGGCTAACTGCTTTTTCTTTGAAGATGCTCTCTTGTTTTCTCAGTACTTGCCCATTACTGATGTGGACATATATTAAATTAAAACTGAGGAGGGCTTATGGATCCATACCAACAGTGCTACTGCCATGCTCCTGGCTGATGTCCATAGTGCTGTCTGTACAGACAGACATACATCACAAGCAGAGCTCTAGCTGCTGATAACTTGGTCAGGGCTGATCCTGACAGCTGAACTTCAGAAGATGAACAGACTGGTTAGAAACTGACTGTGAATTGGTGAGACTGAGTGGTCTAGAGAGCGACCTGGAACTCAATACTAAGTTAAATCACTCTGTATAGGTAAGGGTATGAGGATCTTCAGTGTAATATAATCCTGGCACTGCTGCTCCACACTGTTCTGATTAAATGGGTTTCCTCCAGCAAGCAATGATGAGGTTATTAGCATATTAGTCCCAAGACACAAAGCTTTGTCAACATAAAATGAGCTCAGTGTGAAGCTGCTATTCGTTCTCTGTACATTGTCTGATATTATGCAGGGGATGTAATGAGGCTTGATGAAGAACTGCTGTTCACCGTGATGCTGGGGAAAAGATGGGCATCCTAGGAGACCTGTTCTCTGATCAAACATTTGAAATGAAATACAACACTGAAATAAGTGGAATGGCTCTGCATGCTCACTTGAGTGAGTGGCATTCTCTTCTGGAAACCAGACACCTACAAATCTGTTTACTGGTTGCCTGGAAACTTTATGGAAACTGATCATCAGTGAAAGCATTAGACATCAAACATTTCAGTAAAAACGAAAGCTAGGAAATAAACACGTCTTGGTCAGAAATGACAGATTCTGGAACTTACCACAGAATCTCCTGAAGTCCAAGACAGAAACAGATTAAGAAGGATGTGTGTATGGATAAGAACATCCTGATCCACACCAAGAGGGATGAACTTGCTTCCTTCAGGTATATGGTGTGGTTTAGGAAGACCATTTCCACACTGCAAGTGTATTAAATAATTGCTTCCTGTCTTGGACCACCTCCTGGAATCATTCCTCACTGAACACATGGGGAGATTTTTTCTCTCTCCTACTTTTAACTTAGTCTTGAGTGTTTTAAAGCAGAAAGACCTGAAAGCTTCTTGACAAGCTTTATAGAAATGGTGTGACAAGATGTTTTGTGGTTACATGGTGGAGTTTCTCTGTGAGTGACATTTAATAGTAGTTGAGTTTAGGAGGTAATTCTGGTTAAATGAGCCTTCGATCCAGACTTGTACAGCTATTTCTTATGGGAATATGTATTTTTAAGAGGAATTCGTATTCAGTTCCATACATTGACCTTTTCCCACTAAAACTGTTACGATTAAACTCTTACAAGCTATGAGGTATTCGATATTAATTAGCCTGAATGAGGAAGTGAATGACACAACATCCTAGGATGTGGAACTGTCATTGCCAGATGGAGTAGAGGTAATTTATAAAATAAGCTCCAAATAAAAATGATAATGACACAACTTAGAAGACACAGAAAGGAAGACATCAGAGTGAAGGTGAATATGCATGTTTTGATATGGTTGCTGCTTCTTTTGGGGGTTAGAAAATGTCAAGGCTGTGAATTTTAGCCTTGGAATTGGCTGCACACAATCCCAAACAGCAGCTGGGCAATGAGTTTTCTCCAGCGACTGTGCAATGAGCTTGAGGTTTTAATGACACAGTTGACTGACACCAGGTAGCCCCTTCTCTGAGTATGTAAAGCAGAAAACTTTGTTCGCTCCTGCTGATAAAGATTTGGAGTAGCTATCAACGTCAGCAACTTCCTTGTCAGACAAAAGGCTTATTAACTCCAGGTGTGGGAGAAATCACGCAGAAATCATGCCTGTGCCTTGTTTGATGGCGTATGTGCCCACAGGGTTATTGCTGTGCCTTGGAGGAGGCTTTCAATTCATTTAGCAAAGCAAGAAGTTCTGCCATTGTTTGAGTGCACCTGAACGGGAGCGTGAGGAAGTGATTTCTTGAGAATGGCATAAGGTTTCCTCTTCCCATGGCCATGAAAACTAGACCTCTTGCTAAAAATGCTAGTTGGACCCAGATCAGGCTTTTTCCTGAAAGAAGCCACAGGAGGCTTCTTTTTCTTTACAACAGGTTCCAAAGGACATCTGACTGATGTTGGAGAACATGGAGAAATCCTTGCTGGGTGCTGACAAATCACCATCTTCCAAAGAACATGGAGAAATCCTTGCTGGGTGCTGACAAATCACCATCTTCCATTCTGAATCGTAGCAGTAAATAGACACCTCTTACAGCCTCTCCAGCCAGCACTCCTTTGAAATGATTTTTGAGCTACACACCAGCCACAAGACGAATGTTAAAATAATTTCTCTAGCTAACAGCTCCTGCGTAAGGGTGAGACCACCAATGAGCTTCTGCTCATGAACGTACAGGCGTCCTTAACAGATGGGGTTCGATTCTTCAGGGAAGCCACTGAACGAGTGGTGGGATCTCAGAACAGCAGTATATAGAACTGGTGGTGGTGTTGAGGGTATATGTGTGTTCAGCATTGAACACACTGCTTGTCAGAACCATTTGTACGCCCTTTTCTAACCGGAGTGAGATGTATCTGTCCCTCTCCCCCAGCAGCTGTGGAGCTCATGAGTAGAAGTGTCTCCAAGATGTGAAACATTCACAGACTTAATGAAAATAAGACTGGTAAGAGGGGAGTTTGGGTTTTTCACAAAAACCCAAACAAACCCTAAATTGTTCCATCTCTTATTTAAGACGTCGAAAACTCAATCTCAATGCTAGTTTTTTGGATTCTAAGTTCACGAGAGGGTCTGCTGAAGAGTTCTAATGCCACAAAACAGCAAGAAACCCACCAAAATGTAGGTAGTTTTTAAAGTTCTAAGAGAGTCAAATAAAACAGATGCTTGTGATTCTTGCTTTCTTAATTGAATTTCTTCCGCTGTGCCCTATGCATCTTGCTTATCCCACCACCAGATGTACTGCACATGAGCTACACTTGCAAGGTGCTGGGCTCGTGTGCACGCAGTAACACACGTCTACAGCTCTATTTCTGCCCAGGAAGTTAGACAGAAAAATAGCAGCCCTAGTTTTTATCATATTTTAAAATGAATTAGAGTACAAACTGCTCAAGAGGCAGCAAAGAAGCCTGGCTGAAAACGCTCTTTAATACTACAAATTCCAGGACTGTCAATCCAAACAATTAAAAAAATGACTTCATCTTTCAAATTCTGATCTGAAAGAAACTTCACTTGGCCTTTCTATTCAAGTTTTGAGGTTCATGCTTTCAAGGTTTTCTATATAATCAAAAGGATTAGGCACTTTTTTCAGCACAGGCAAGCAGCCTTGATATAATTGCACAGCTCCAGGAACCAGTGTGTGATATCAAAGAATGGGCTATTAAAGCCCAGGAACAGCAAATGCTCCTTACACAGCGGTGTGTGGCAGAAAATGATGTTTTCCTTTTGTCACAGGATGTAGGAGAAGTGTTGTGTTAAAGGGTTTGGCGAATCTAACAATGGACTTTTCCTTTCCTCACTGATTTTCAGTTTCTGTTGGTTCTGCATTCTTTAAAATGCTTTGACCCTAGAAGCAGCATCTTGATTAGAATCTGTAGGATGTAACAACTTAATTGCTGCAAAGCTTAATTCCTTCAAAACCAGCTCCCTTCAGAGACTCTAGTGAGACTGTGGCTTAGGATATAACAGACCTTACCAACAGGAAAAGGTTTCTTTGCTGAAAATCTTCTAATCTGTCCCAGGACAGCAGCAGACTGTATGTGCACGTTCAAGTGAAACCACCACAGAGCAACTTTACAAAAAGGGAAAACAATTTGGAGTGGCAACTGTGGGAGATGTGACAGGTACATTCTGAAAAGCACCTAGTTTACTGGAATCTGTATCTCCTGAAGAAAAGTCCTATTGTCAAACCTCAGGAGTAGTGAAATCAAGGCCAGGCTTTGCTGCCCAATGTGTACACGTGTAAGTAATTTCTAATTAATATGTGCTGCTCCTGCAGTGTCAGAAGCTTCCAATGATTATTACCCCCCTAGATGGGTGATTTTCTGCAGGACAAGAGTGATAAATCAGAAATGTTTACAGTTTCACAGCTTACCTTAAATAAGCCATGGATCTATGGCTGGATAGACGTGTGTTTAGATAAAACCTAACGATTGATAAAATACTGATAGAGATAAATGTAAGTAAATGATAGATAGGACAGCCATGGATCTATGGCTGGATAGATGTGAGGTTAGATAAAACCTAACAATTGATAAAATACTGATAGAGATAAATGTAAGTAAATGATAGTACAGCAGTCACAGAAATATCAATGTAATGTTGGATGTAATAAAAATTAGACTATTATTACATAGTGTGTTAAGGTACCATTTTCTGATCTTAACTACTTTATATGAAATAAGTGTATGACAGAAACCTTGTCTCTGATTAGATCTAAACAGGTCTTGGGCAGTTTTGAAATGGTGTACAGAAACATCAGGATTAAAATCATGATTTAAGATGAACTCCAAATAGGAAACGAGATTTTCACTGATCGGCCATAGGGCTGTGTACTCAAAACTCCTCAATAGATCTGGATTACTTTGGAAGACCTTAAAGATAGTTTGGAGAAGAGGAGACTGAGGGATGATCTCATTAATGTGTATAAATGTGTGAAGGGTGGGAGTCAGGAGGATGGAGCCAGGCTCTTCTCTGTGTCATCTAGTGATAGGACACAGGGCAATGGGTGTCAGCTGGAACACAGATGGTTCCATATAAGTATCAGAAGGAGCTTCTTCACAGTGATGGTGACGGAGCACTGGAAGGGGCTGCCCAGGGGGGTTGTGGAGTCTCCTTCTGTGGAGACATTTAAAACCCGCCTGGATATGTTCCAGTGCAACATGGTCTAGGTGACTCTGGTCTAGGTGATTGGACTAGATGATCTTTTGAGGTCACTTCTATTGTTCTCCTCCCTCATGTTCTGTGATTCTGTGATAGAACGGGAACTGCCTAATATTTCTACTGAATTAGGGACTTTTTTGCTTCTGAATAGGCAGTTGGCATGCTGAATTCGTACAGAATGTCCCCAGTAGGCAGATGGTGGGGAGGAGGGCATATGGTACAAGTTTCAACTCTTTTTAAATTAAATCCCCCTGTGGTGCTTTTTGGCTTGTTACAGATAACCAGAACGCAACTGACATCAGTCACTGACTCACTGGGAGAGAGACAGGAACCTCAGGGCCCTTTTAACCCTCACAGTGTGATGGGCTGGTGGAATATTTGCCTCTGATTCATGACAGAGCTGTAGGGTTTCTCCCTCCAGGACCCACTCCCACCAGTTTCAGTGGGGTTCATGGCCTTAGGCGTGTGATCCATTATTTCATGTAAGAGGTGGGCTCATGATGGTGGTGCTGCTGGAACATACTCTAGTGCCTATTTCTGAGGCACACAGGAGCCTTTTTGTGCTGCTGTGAAGTGCACGTTTGTCTTTTAATCCTTGTGCTGAAGTTTGGAGGTCAGCAGTGGGGCATGGAAACGCTTGCTCCCTCTCCCCTGCATTTTGTCCTAACACAAGCTGGTGTAGCCAGGTAAGGGACTAGGTCATTTAACTCGTTAAATTTCGGCTGTTTTTACTAAATCTGCTAAGTTTCTAAGTGTTGGGTAACCTGTGTGTACAGTTCTCGTATCTCCCTGTGATGCATCCCAAGTACAGATCCAGGCTATTCAGCTCACCTCCTGGGGTCCCTGGAGGTTGAGGTCTCTTACACTAGAGCACAGAGACCTGTAGTAGAAGCACAAGCCAGTAACTGCTTTTATCACTAACCTCTACCGGGTTTAAAAACATCACCTCAGACCCCTTTTTCTAAGATATAAGAGAGGAAAAAACCTCTTTGAATACACAACTTCCATTTACACACAGACACACACTGCAGTGATTTTGAAAGTAAAATGTAGATTGTGAGCTCTGCTGTAAAAGAGAAGTTGGTAATGAATGTCACCCAACCTACAGCATACCCTCGCTTGATAAAACTTTTGGCTCCAAGTCCACGTGAAATTGCTCAGCCCAACACATTATGCTTAAGCGTTTTATCACAACAAGTATCTTATTTTTGCCAGGAGCTGGAATCTCATAAACATCTGTTTACCAACTGCCTTCACCCCATTTTACCCCCACACCAATATTCTTGAGAAAGAGTTTCTGAGTGTAGAGACTTGGCCAGGCTGCTGGTCTGTAATATATGCAGCGTTCCTGAAATTCTTGGCACATTAGCCTTGAATGGGTTCAAACTGCAGTACTTCACTGCTGCTTTTGTTTAACTGTTCATAGTTCCCCTGCTCGAGTGTCTTTATGCTCCACCACAGCCAGCGGCAGGGCAGTAGGAAGCACAGAATGGAGCCTTGGCAAAAGGAGACTCGCAAAAGCCTCAGTTTACATCATCTTACACTGATGTGCTGCTGCACCCCCCACTTTGAACACAGGATCTTAGCAGGGATGGGATGAAAGGGTTAAGTTTAATTTTAAAAAACAGTGAAATCTAATTTAAGCCTGCCATAAACCAAAGTTCCTCAATTAGCATAGCTGCACAGTGTCAAGATGGAGCCGAGCTAAGGTAATTTGAAAGTGCAGCTGTGTCTTACTCCTTAACATGCTAAGGTTTATGAACTGCTTGTTTCCTCTGGGGAAACGCTATCATTCGTCTTCTTTTAACCTTACCAACCTGATGATCTATAGGTGTACGTGTACATTCAAACTTCGGGTGGAAGTGCCATGGATTCAGCATTCAGATGAGGCGATCGATGGGAAGGCACAGGGAGGGAGCACTCGGGCAGGCTGTACAGTGACACCATTGAAAGTGTGTGGATGAGCAGCTCCCATGTCAGCCCTCCCTGTCCTGACTCCAGACAAGTGCTCTGCAGAGCTTCTACATCAAGAGGAAAGACAACAAGTAATGAGATTAAATCAAATCAAAGTCCATCTTCCCGGAAAGTAATTTTTCTTTCCAGAAAAGCTAATTTGTGCTTGGTGTACTGAGGGTGGTTTGAATGATGCCCAAATCAAAGCAAGCAAATGGTGAGAAGCCTATTCTGGCAGAAGGATCTAGTATTAACCTTTTCTGCCCCAAACTGAAGTGCTATGGAAAGCTTTGCCCCCACTACACTATCGAGACTCATGAGACTAACAAAACTCATTGTTTATTTAATCAGTGTCACTGCTGACAGATTTCAAACATTGTTACGTCTTTAAAAGTGATCTGGATGTCCAGAGCAACTGGCAATTCAAGTGCTGTTATGGTCCTCACCAGAATTCTGTATGACAGAACAGAATCTTCCCTTCTTGTCTTCCAGCTGACTTCTCTCTGCAATGTGACCTATTTATTACCTTTTCTTCCTCCTGAGCCTTTCAAAGCTCCTTAATTCTTCTTCTGAAGTAGAATGGCAACCAACAGCAACCTTTTGTGTTGCCTTTAGATTAATCCAGAAGCTAACTCTGCTTTTTCACAGCTGACCATTAAAAAACTAAACAACCCAAACCCTTTTATCAAATCCCTTGTTTCCAGCCCTGAAGGCTGGGGGGAGCACAGAAAGTGCCCCAAAAGCTGCTGCACCTCTTTATGCTCCCCATACCCGCTCCACCCTCTTGGCTGTGCCAGAACAACCCACTTCTGGTGTAGTGCAGGTCGGTATTGAGTTATTCCATACATGAATCAGTCCTCACATAAGCTTAGGTGCTGGTCTGTTTGTGGCTGTGGTTCCGGGATAAGGTAGTGACTCCCTGCTGTTCTCTTTTGTTGATGCAGAACACTAAGGTGGCTCCGTGTGCTGTTGAAACCCAGCGACTGCACTAAAACAAGAGAATGCCTGGGGCTGCTTGAGTTGGCACCAGACACTCATGAAACTCTGGTTTCCTAAACAAAAGCGCATCAGCAGCAGGGGCGCTTGTTTTCAGGAAATGTTTGCTTGTCTGTGAGCTAGAAAGTGATCTAACAACCACTGGGGTGTTCAGTCCCTTCCCCCCTGACCTATCAGCATAGCAGGTCCTTTCAAGTACTGTTTTAAAAAAAGAGACTCTGTGAAGTTCAGGGATTGCTTGGCCTTTCATATTTGAATTTGTGTGTGTTCTGCTAATCTGTAGGTGTCTGGAATTAGTCCGTTGTGGCTAGGCATGTTTGCTCAAGGAATATTCAGAGCATTTTATTGCAAGATTTTTATGCCAGATTAAAAAACACACAATGAATGTTACTGTAATTTGTGAGTACAACTGGTTACAACCCTTCTTCTAATTTCAGATTTTATCTCCATTGTCATATTCTAATAATATTGCTTTGGTTTGACAAATCATGCTTGTGCCACACACTTCTGTGAGGCTGTCTGGAGAGATGAAGGCTCTCCCAGTACTGTGTATTGCACTCACATTGAGGTCAGGATTTTTCGAGAAACAATATTTAGCAGCAGATGCAGACAAACACCTTGAGCACTGTTTGTGAAACATGCTGCTTGGAGGTGTAGAGTATGGCAGGAACAGCACCAGAGTTTTAAGGCTGGCTATGGGTGGTGGGTTCAAGACCACAATTAAAGATAAAGAAAACAAAGCAGTTAGGTCTCGATGAGATCTTGGATAAAATTTGCCAGACAATGGACAGCTTAGGGAAAATGGAAAAGGGTTTATTAACTCTATAACTGTGTACAGGAAAGAAGAAAAGGTTAAGCAAGTTAGTGCCCACAAACTAGAAACTGTGTCACAAATACCATCACATATTCTAAGAAAAATACAATAGGAGACTGCTGTTGTATCGGTCCTTGGTTTTTTCACATTAGAGAACTGGGAGAAGAACATGTCAGTCGAGCAGAGATGAGTACCACCACCCTCTCTGTTATTCATGTGTCACCCCTGTCTGCAAACAGCAGCGTCCTCGGCTGTCCAGACTGGTGAATTCTTCAATTCTTCAGCGTAGCTTCTCGAGCTCAACGCTGATCCGGCAGGCCTGATTCCTCAGCACCTGAACTGCATCCCTCGATGCAGGAGACATGCTTTCAAACAAAGAACCTGGACTCTGTCTTTCATGCCCAAGGTTTAATGATTCTTGAGTCCTTCAGCTAAGAACGAAGGAATTCTCCCCCAATACTCTAGCATCCCCAGTTTTCCTCAGCAGCAGAAATGACTCTCTTCCTGCTGATCAGTGCTCTCTGAGATGGCTTGGTCGCAGATCATCAGAGCTCAGTAGCTCTACCTGTGAACAAGCTCCATAATGTTTGAGAACTCCCAATCTTCTCTACCATAGTGTAAAGAAGTCCAAATATCACAGAACCACAGAATCACACAATGTTAGGGATTGGAAGATCATCTAGTCCAATCCCCCTGTCACAGCAGGGTCACCTAGATCAAGTCATACAGGAACATGTCTAGGCCGGTTTTAAATGTCCCCAGAGAAGGAGACTCCACAACTTCCCTGGGCAGCCCATTCCACAACTTCTCACTGTGAAGAAGTTCCTTCTCATATTTATGTGGAACCTCCTATGTTCCAGCTGACACCCATTGCCCCTTGTCCTATCATTCGATGCCACTGAGCAGAGCCTGGCTCCATCCCCCTGATATCCACCTTTCACATATTTATAAACATTAATGAGGTCACCCCTCAGTCTCCTTTTTTCCAAGGTAAAGAGACCCAGCTCCCTCAGCCTTTCCTCATAAGGGAGATATTCCTCTCCCTTCATCATATTTGTGACTGTGCTGGACTCTCTCAAGCAGTTCTGTGTCCTTCTGGAACTGAGGGGCCCAGAACTGGACAAAATACTCTGAATACAGTTCTCACCAGGGCTGTGCAGAGGAGTACGAGAACCTCTCTTGCTCTACTAACCACACCCCTTCTATTCCACCCCAGGATGCCATTGGCCTTCTTGGCCACAAAGCCAGCTGTCCACCAGCTGTCCCACATCTACCTTTCTCCTATACTGCTCTTCAACATGTCAGTCTCCAACCTGGGGTTGTTCTTGCCCAGATGCCAGACTCTGCAATGACATTGTAGAGGGCATTGTTCATTAAATTTCTCCCTGCCCAGCTCTCCAGCCTGTCCAGGACCTGCTGAATGGCAGCACACCCTGCTGGGGTGTTGGCCACTCCTCTCAGGTTTTTGTCATCAGCAGACTTGCTGACAGTGCTCTCTAATCCCTCATCCAAGTCACTAATAAATAGATTGAACAGGACTGGTCCCAGTACTGACTCCACTAGATACAGGTCTCCAACTAGACTCTGTCCCACTGACCACTACTCTCTGGCTTCTATCCTGCAGCCAGTTCACTATCGACTTCCCTACCCAAATGTCCAGACCACACTGCCTCAGTTTGGCTGTGAGAATTCTGTAGAAGACTCTGTCAAATGCTTCACTGAAGTCAAGATAGACCACATCCACTGCTTTGCCATCATCTCTCCACCTGGTTATGCCCTCATAAAAGGCTATCAGCTTGGTCAAGCATGGTGAAGCCATGTTGACTGTCCCTACTGACCGGTCTATAGTTACCCAGGTCCTCTTTCTTGACCTTCTTGAAGATTTGAGTGACATTTGCTTTCCTCCAGTCCCCAGGCACCTCTCCTGATCCCACGACTTAGTAAATATGATGGAGAGTGGCCTAGCAATGACTTACACTGTCTCCCTTAGCACTTGTGAGTGCATCCATCAGTACCCATGGATTTATGTACATCCAGATTGTTTAACCTAGCCCTCATCAACCAGGGCAAACTCCTCTTTGTCTCAACTTCCTCTGGAGCCTCAGAGGTCTGGGGCTTGATATCAGGACAGACCCCAGAAGTATAGACAGGGGCAAAGAAGGTGCTCAGTATCTGCTTTCTCTGTATCCTCTGTCACTAGGGCACCTGCCTCATTCAACAGTCTGTCATTCAGACAGCCACGACAGTATCACCCATGCCAGCCTGCCCCTTAATCTGCACCCACAAACTCTGAACTCTCATTTCATCTGTCCCTGGACAGAACTCAGTACATTTCTGTTGCTCTTTCACATAGAGTCACTCCACCATCTTGCCTTGCTGGCCTGTCTCTCCTGAAAAGGACATAGCCATCCATGACCACATTCCGGTCATGCGAGCTGTTACACCATGTCTCTGTAACTGCCACCAGATCATAATCTCCTGGCCAAACACAGATTTCTAACTCCTTCTGGTTATTCCCCATGCTGTGTGCATTGCTGTACAGGCATTTCAAGGAGAGAGCTGAGTACTCCAATTTCACCTTAGGAAGGTGGAGGTTTCCTGGTCTTAATCAATACCAGAGTGCTGCCCCACTGGTGCACATCCAGCTACAACCCCATTGCTCTTTGAGTGTAGTTTAAAGGTCTTTAAATGAGCCCTGCTAATTCCTGTCCCAGAACCTTTTTGCCCTTCTGAGATAAATCTTTCCCATGTATCACTGTGAGGTCTGGTGTCTTATAAAATCAGCCATTAGCAAAGAACCCAAAGCCCTGCCTGTAGCATCAGTCTCATAGCCAGGCATTTATGGACTGAATCCTTCTACTCCAGCCCATGTCCTCATCCGAAAATGGAAGTAAAGAAGACAAAATAATTTGTGCCCCAAAGTCTTTCACCAACTGCCCCAAGATCTTGAAGTCATTCTTTGTTCATTTCAGACTGCAGAATGCAGCTTCCTCCCCACCTGTCTGGAAGATTAGTAGTGAGCAGTAGTCAGCTGACTGCACCAGGTTAGGGAGTGTCCTAGTGATAGCCCTGATTTGGGCTCCAGGTAGACTGCAGACTTTCCTATGATGAGGGTCAACTTTGCATATTGGGCCCTCAGTTCCCTTCAGGAGCAAGTCTCCAACAACTAGAACCCTTCTCTTCTTTGTAGAAGAGGTTGTCATATTGGATTGTAATAAGACCTCTGGAATAGACTGACTGTCTCCCAGCAGGGCCTCATGTCTATTTCTCAGAGGCACCCAGGAGGCAAGGCAGGAAAGAGGAGTGCTAACCTTCTGCCATGGCCACGAACTTGCCTCCATTCACTCCTTTCATTTCTGTCTTCCATCTGAGAGGGGCAGGATACAGGGGCCCTTAGATTCTGGGTATTATTTGGCCATTGCACAGAGCCTGGCTCTACCAGTCTATCTCTATTTTAGCCTCCCTAGTGCTTCTGAGCCTTCATTTTGTAGCGTTAACAACCTTGTCTTGCAGCTGTACCATTTGGTTAAGCAGATCATCTACCTGCTCACACCACACACAGCCATCCTCAGAGCTGTCCCCCTGACATCAGTGAGAAGCTGTGGCATTCCTGCATCCTTCTATGGGAGCTCTGTCTGCGTTCCCATATACACTTTGATTGGTGACAGGAGCATGGTCTTCTTGTGCCAGGTGGAGACCTTTTTGAAGGAGATCACCTGTCAGCAAGCCCTCTGGACTTCTTTCTTCTTGTGCCCCCCCCATGCCAACAAGCGAATCAGCTAGCTGCCTCACTGTTCATGGTCTGAGTGAAGTATGTTGTGGATATAAACAACATTAGGACCTACAGGCTTTGGGTTTTTCGTATTTAACAGTAATAACTGATACTGAAAGCAAGAGCTGCCTGTTTTTCTAAAGGAGTTCTTGTGCGTGTTTGGTATTGAAATGGACCCATCACAAGCGGCTCAACATGGTTCTTTGCCTTGCTGCTTCTGTTAACTTCCTTGTCTCTTGGAGAAGAGTGGTTGCTACACTGGCAGTGCTGAGGGCTTGTAATGGAATACTTCACAGAGGAATTCAAGTAACATGCTAACTGCACCGGCGATGGGCCAGGTCTGAAATGATGCATCAGGTGTTGGCAAACAACTGACCTGCTCGTTGTCACCTTGTTTTCCTGAGTGCAAATATCCAAAGCCTGTATGTTAGGTTAGTGTTTGCAACTCTCTGCTCCTCCAAACACAGATGTGCACTAACATTCACATTTGTTTTCAAGATCTTCAAAAGAAGCAAGCGTGCTTTTTAGCTGAATTTACTGTGCTTGGCTGAGGACTCAAGGCTTTGCTGTTAAGTATTGGGAGATTCAATTAAAATGTGGTTGTGTTAATGCTTCTGTGAACTGACACAGACTGATTCTGCTCCCTGCAGCTGCAGGAGGACACCAAAGCCAAGGTGACAGGTCGCTAATCAGCAGATGTCAATGCCATCATGTTTCTGCACAGTGCTGAGCTTCCTTTTTGTCTCGGTGGGAGACAGCACAACTAAAACCAGCCCTGAAGTGTCCCTCCAAACAGTAAAATTAGCCTGGGGTGTAAGTGCACACCGCGGGCCGGTACAGCTTTCCTTCCCACAGCGAGTACTCAGGGTTGGTAGCTGCGTATTCCAGCGACTGCCTGGAGGGACGAGGGGTTTGTGCTGACTACGGGTGTTGGGGTTTTTTCCTTACAAACGTGAGCAAACTGAGCGGTTGGGCTCTAGCCCCCTCCAACAGCGGCTGCTCCGTGGCTCGGCTCTCACAAAGGGGCAGCCCCGGGCCGGACTCGGCCGCTCCTTTCCCCCGGTCAGGTCCCAGCTGGGCCGCGAGCTGAGCTCGGCCGTTGGCAGCGGCTCCGACCCCTGCCGGTACCGCGGGGCAGCTCGAGGACAGCTCGGGTCGCCCCCACCTGCGGTGACTGAGCGTTTAAGCGGGCTTCTGCCCGCATCGCCGAGGTCGGGAGCAGAGGGACACGACTCTTCTCCGCCCTTCCGCCACCGCGCCCCGCCCCGTCCGCCGCCGCCCGCGGAAGTGAGTGGAGCGGGATGCGGCCGTGCCGCCGCCCCGGGCCCCGCAGGTGAGAGCGGCACTGGGAGCCTCCGCACCCCGCACCTCCCCCGACTCCGTGCCGCGGGCTGCGGGCGGGCTTCGCGCCGCTAAGGGAGCCGCTGCCGGGAGCCGCGCTGGGGGCTGAGGGCTGCGGGCGGGGGCGGGCCGCGCTGCGGGGCTGGCTTTGGGTTGCGATGCTTTTGGGTGCGGGGCCGGTTTTGGGTGCGGGGCCTCTCCAGGGGTGGGTGGTGGGGCGGCTGCGCGGTGCTGCCGCAGCTGCGGCGGCTCGTCCCGAGGCGACTCGAGCCGAGCGGCGGTGGCCCCTGGCAGCTCCCGAGCGGGATCGGTGCCCGTGCGGGTCCGTTTTGATCTCCCCTCTCTCTCTTCCCCTCCAGCGCCGTAGTGTCTCACAGCCTCGGCCGCGGCGGGGAGCGCCGGGTAGCTCGGGGCAGCGCGCTCGGCACCTTCCAGCTCTGCTGCTGCTAAAGGCTCTTGTAACTATCGACTCACATACAATTTCGATGGAAAATGAAGGTAAAGGTCTCCTCAGAGTCACTGCCCTCACTGGAGCTAGGAGGAGTTTTGCATGCGGTGTGCTGACAGCTGCTGCCGGTGCGTGGGTACCTCCTGCCCTCCCAGGGGTTTGCAGGGTTCTTGGACTCCTGGTAGCAATTTCCATCTTAAATCGGTAACGGAAGAGCTGTAGGACCATCGTTGCTCTTTATTTGTACTGCTGCTTGTTGAAGGAGCCTACTCTCTCTTGACAGATGTTCCAAACCCCTGTTGTGTGTGTTTGGAACAGAAATAGGGGGTTTCTGTTTCCTGAGGTGTTTCCAGCAGCAGGTGCTTGGGATTTTGTATGATTTTGTTTAGTTCCACCTTCAGGGTGGGGCTGAGAAGCATTAGTTGCATTCTATGTTGACATATTTTTGTGTGTGTTTTGTGTTCTTAAAATGGTTGCGCTTTGCTCTCTTGGTCAGTATTTAAGGAGTGGTGCTAAAGTTTTGAATTCTGCCACCTGGAAGGTGAAGTTCTGAACTCTTTGGACTGGAAGAAGTTGCTGTGTTATTCTTTTGTATTCTGGTCTGGTTTGGAAGTGACTTAATCCAGGGAGTTGTTTCAATTTTCTATGTTGTTCTTCAGTTTATGCTCTGGGAACCTTGAAAGCCCCATTGCACTGGTGCTAGGGACTGTGAACTTCATTGATTTCCACCACCCCCCTTCCTGTTTGCCTCTGGGTGTTGAAAATCTGTGAGATGTGTTATTTTAATTTTGTAAGAAAAGAACTTTTGATTCATGCCATCTTCTCTTACATCATCAGAGTCGTTTGAAGATTGATTATTTTAGGCAGCTACTGGATTTGCTTTGCTGTAGGTTGTTAAGTGAGAGGTAGGAGCTCCCTCCCCATTCTGAAGAGAGGTGCATCCTGAAGAGTGTGGCTTGACTAGAGTTTGTGGGGCAGACTGAAGTATTTTCTATAGGTGGATATTGGCCTGTTTTGGAATACAGTTCTCTTCCATTACTGGAAAGCTGTGGTAATTAACTCCCATCTGTGTGGAAAACTATAATTTATTATAATCTGTCATTTCAGAAATCTTTCCTGACTCTCAAATGATGTTATAATGTTGTCAATTGTGTTGATAATTCTAGATTTGTGCTAGGAATATGGGACTTGTTAGGCAGCAGGAATATTTGGGCATGGGAGAGTGTTTCCAGATGATTGATCTCTGTTTGGTGAGGCTAGAGAGCTGATCGAAGTGTGTGACAGAAGTAGCATAGGAAAAAAAAGCTTTAGCTAGCCAAAAAACACTTTAAAAGGCAAAAATAAATGCTGTGGTTTATTGAGGGCTTTCAACATGGAGCAGTCTCCTGGGGTGGGGACAAAAGCTAAGCTTCAGTACCAATTCCAGCTCTGATTCTCTGAACACTGGAATTGCTTCCTCTCCACATTTCCACTCCCCACCCTCCATCTCATAATTGACTCTTCAGACAGACACACAGATTCACCAGTGACCCTTTTGGCATTCCTGCTTTATCTGAGCGTTTCTGTTTCTGTCCCTGTGACATTCGGGGATAGCTAGACACTAGCAGCATTCATAGTGGAACCTTTCAGCACTGTTGGCAGGACCCAGGATCTATTTACTCCAAGAGACACTTGAAGAATCTCTGTAATCTTGTGGAGCACAGATTGCCATTAGAATATCTTTAAGATTTATTTTGCAAGTTTGTGGTTGAAAAGTATCTCTAGTTTGGATATGAAGCAAGAGGTGGCACATCTTCCTGGATTTGGATGAATATCCAAGATGGGGAAGTGATAAGCTGGCCTGGAATGCAATGTTTTCCTGTGTTGATTCATGAGGAGTGCGGGGTGTTTACTCTAAGCTAGTTACAGTTTTGTCCCAAGACTTTGTGGTGGTTCCTGTCTCTTATGTTGGGATGACTAAGCTTCCGCAAAACTTCATGTATCTCCTGGTAATGGCCAAGAGAGAATTTCCCTTCATAGAAGACTTCTGCTTAGCTCAATAAAACTGTTACTTACAGGAGGTACGTTTGCATTGCTGTTGGGGAAGATAGAATGGTGTGATGACTTCCCACAAGCGGAGCTTTTCCTTAAACTGTGGTCACCTGGGAACTTGCACAGACAGAACTGAGCTCTGAGCCCAGGCTAGCTTTTGTCATTTTTTGATCTCTCCGTTGGTGCCTTTGGGCTATTTAAGTTATTTTCTGTAGTTGCAGTCTGAATATTTTTATCATCATCTTTTAGATTGCAACAGGCTCTTTGCTCTGCTGAGGATTTTCATGTAGAAGACTATATTTTGAAGACCTTTAGTAGAGAAGTACAGGGTGCAGTTTAGATTACAGACAATTGGAGCCTCTGCTCTGAGGCCAGACAGTGATTACAGTACAAATCATTAATCAGGAATCCTGTTCTTGAGGCTTTCCCTGACATGGGAGCTCAGAGTAAAGTTTTCCCACCTGGAAATCAAAAAGATTTTCCCAAAAGCATGTCTAAGAAGTCAGGACACTCTTACTGCAAGTACTAAGAACACCATGTGGTGATCCTGAAATCCTGCTTAAGAGATGTTGTTTTGAGTCCTAGTTAATTGCAGCTAATCTTCAAAGAGGACCATTAACTTCAGCCTGGAGTCTGGCAGTGCTGCCTTCAGTATAATTTTGATAATTGGATGAGTACTGAGATATGGACAAGAAATATTTTTTTTCCCTTTGAAAAAGGTGCTTTATTTCTTCACAAATTCTGAGATGGGTTGTGTGCTTGAAGAGCAGTTGAATTTCCTAATGAGTTTCATGGATGGCTTTTTAAATGTTGGAAACTGGCTTAGTTGCTAAGCGAACAGATTGAAGGTGAAGGAACAGATTCTGGTTTTGGGGGGGGGTTGTTTTTTGAGTCACCACCGTGGGTAAGTTTCTTATGGATGTGGTTTTTGAGTTGGCACCCTGGGCAGCTCCTCCTGGATGAGGCTACTGAGGTGGAGCATGTGCACGTGCAGCTGACAGCAGAGGGATGTCTGCAGTGGTGGGGACTTGGGAGCGTTTGAAAATTGTTCCAGGGTGGCCTCAGCAGTTGTTCCTGAAAGTAATGTCCAAAATAACCAGAACGAAGTCTGTGATGGAAATATTAGCCTTGGCTTATGCAGTGTGGTGGTTGAACTCAGAAGGAATGATAAGAGTTACTAGGCAGAGAAGAGAGGAAAAGTAGAAAAAACCGAGTAGATATTTGGGACAAGGATCTGTTTCTAGTTATGTTTTTGTAAACATTCTGCTCCAAACAATTAGAAGGGATAAAATGGATAATGGATGCAGCCTACACAACCTCTTACAAAGGCTTTTAAAGTATTTTCAAGTCATAAATTTTCTGCAGCAGTTTTTCCTGCATACATAATTCACACCAAAAAAGTAATCCTGGTGAATGCAGCGTTGCTGATGCTAATTATACAAAACTTATTACGAGAAGCAGAGTAACTATTCAGTGAGTTATGTTTGCATTTAAATTGGCACAGACACTTGTCATAAACAGTAAGTTCAGGATTTTTTTTTAATTAGAATTATATTTTATCACTTTTTGAAGTGACTGCATAGCTGTTGAGGATATAATCAATGACCAGGTCTTGTGGCTGCAGTC
Source organism: Phoeniculus purpureus (assembly GCA_028565055.1). Classification (NCBI taxonomy): domain Eukaryota; kingdom Metazoa; phylum Chordata; class Aves; order Bucerotiformes; family Phoeniculidae; genus Phoeniculus; species Phoeniculus purpureus. The sequence goes on from JAOXOE010000506.1 coordinate 25,842,045, forward strand.
ATAAATACTCAGCAAATATTTCTAGTGGTGTTTTTGCTTCATACAGCTCTCTGGCAGCTGAAGCCTGCACGTGTCACAGATACGTTGGTATGTCACAGGGCGCTAAAATTCTTTATTGCTGCTTTCTGTTTGAGCTGTATCTTCATTGAGGGAATCTTGAAGCTTCAAAGCATTATGAGATGGCAGCAGGCTGTTGGAGAGGAGCCATATGATCTTATTTCTAAGCTTAAATGTTCTTTTCTAGAAACCTGGCAGGTCTCTGGACAGATAAAAGACTGATACTTAGACACAAAGTCTTTTGGCCTTCAACTTCTAAATGGCTTCACGTGAATCAGGATTTAAACAGAAGCAGTTGCCAGTTGAAATCCGGTGTGATGCCGCTGAGTTTGGTGATGAGTTTCTGACCTGACCTTCTACTGCTACTACACATAAACTTTGCTTTCATCGAGGCACTGGTTGATTGTTTCAGTGTGTGCTGAGGACTCTCGATCTTTTTGTCTGTCTAATTAATAAGCAATGACAAGTGTGTGAAATGTTCAGGCAGACTTGTTCCATGTTGATGGGTTTTACTGAAGAAATAAAGCTGAGTGTTTTGGCCACCCAAATGCAGATGTGTCGGGCGTGCTTGCCAGTGGATTCCTGGTAACTGATGCCACCTCAAGGCTTTCAGCAATTGGGCTTCACCTTAGTACATGCTGTAGAGCATGCAGAAATGGTCAGTCTTGTGTAGAAGTTGAATACAAAGTTTGGACGTTTGGCATTCTCAGCTACAGACTGCCTCATTGGAGAGGTGGTGCTGGGGTTTAGCCAGAATTTTTGTTGCTGTTACGACTGCAATCTACAGCAGGTTAAGATGTCATTATTGTGGTGGGACGTATTCTCTGGCTGCAGAGTGGGCAGTTGCCATTCACAGATAAGCACATGGAGTACACTATAATTACAGAAAATTGCCCAGCCTTGCTGTCTTGCTGGGAGCCTCAGCTGAACTTTGAAGTCCTACTTTGCTTTCTATTTTCTAATTTAAAGAAGACATGGCATAACATCCGTATTTCAGGTTTTGGAGACAGTCCTTGTAGGAGCTGGGTTGTTTTTTTTGGTAAGATATTTTTAGTACTTAAGTGCTTCAAAATAGTCCCTGAGCTTTACAGGCTACGGTTCAGTTAGTAAGTTGGATGTTAAATGGAACATCTTAGTTTTACTCACGCTGCCTGCAGTAGATGGGCGGGTATGGGTCTCTCTGTTAAATGTTTTAAGATTGGACAAACCCTGATGGATTTGAGGTGGTTGGTGCCAGTGTTCAGATTTCTGTTTCCCAGTTGGTCAGGCAGGCACAAGTGTTGGGTACTAAGGAGTTCTGAAGCGCTGAAATAGTACTTGAATGCAGGGCAGGTTGTTTCAGGCTTACGAGGCGTTTTAGCAGGTTGTTCTCAACATTTGGGTCTTCGTGTTTCTGTGGTTAATGGGTGGTGGCTGTGCCAGGGTGAACATCACCATTTTTCTGTAAAGTCTTTACAAAATAACACAGGACAGCAACAGGCTGAGACTGCGTGACCTGCCAGGATGGAAGTCACTCTGCAAGAAGAATTCATTAATGCAAATTAGTGTTTCTCTTTCCTTCTGGCTTTTTGAGAGATACAACTTCTCTGTGTACACTGCCTTTGATGTGGGGACTCCTGGTAAAATGTTGAAGTAAAATACTGGTGAATAGGAACACATTTATTTGAATTCATGAACACGAGGCTGCTCCAGCTGTTAACACAAGAGTGAAGACCCATCACTCTTTGCCAAAGGAGCCCATTCAGATGAAGACAGTAGACAGTAACTTCAGAGCCTTCAAAAGGTGTTTATCCTGAGCAAACAGCGCTTGGTAGAAAACAAGTGACTCATTAGGCTGAAAGCTTCAGTCTCTTGGGGGTGGGAAGGGACAGCCCTTCATATTGGCAAGCAAAGTACTCTTCCTGCAAATTGGTTGTGGATGTTTGTGTTGAGTGAGGGGTGACCTGTTGGTCTAGAAAGCAGTGTGATTTCTGTAGAAGTATTTGTCACAGGGTTATGCTTGATAACCAGGGGCTTTTAGGTAGTCCATGTATGGTGGGTGTAGCTGTTTCTTATCAGTTGTATGTACCTAAAGATATTTTGTCTTATGTGGGATCTGTGACTTAGCAGAATAGACATATCAGTGTCTTCTTAAGCTACAGAAATTGTCATATGCAATACCACTGGGACTGATTTTGATGGAATAGGGAGAAACCTTTATACTATTCGCTGATCCATGCAACTGAGAGATGTTTATCCAGAGCGAAGGGCACCCTCCCGTTAATCCTCTTTTCCACAGCTGTGGTTAGTCACAGCCTGCATCATTTCCTGAGCTCCGGGGGCATCTCTAGAGCCTTCTGTTAGAGGGGCTTGAGGACAACCACAGTGTGTGATGTTTGACATGTCAAGGGTTGGAGGCTCATTAGAGCAGTTGCTGGATGAGAATACAGATGGTGATGGTGGTTTGGTGACACAGGAGGTACACACAGCTCTGTCAGTGCATGCTGTAGGGATGAAGCCTTCCTGAATACAGCTTCCAATTTCATGCTCAGCATTAAAACATAGAGGGAAAAAATACAGCTCAAAAGCTAAGAATAAGACATTAAAAAGTGGAATGTCTGTGGCATGTATAGAGAGTTTCCCAGCATCTCTCTTCTCAGGAAAAGCATAAGCACATGAATTCCATGGCAGCACTTTCACTCCATGGGCCCCAGGATGAAGTCTTGGTGGAGCCTCTTCAGGTGGGTAGCTGGGAGAACAAACACAGAGGAAAATGAAGATTGTCCTACCCTTTTACAGCATAAAAAAGCTGGAATCTCTTAATGTATTGTCATCTCAAAATACTTCATATTTGAAGTCTCAGCATCCATAGAAGAGACTTATAACAGACAATAACTAATTTTTAAAGCGTAACTCCAGCTGTTAGAGTCCTGTACAGGTTTAATGGGAAGGTCATTGCTGCAGTGTGCATGTTTGTTAAGAGAGGACAGAGAGAGAAATACCTGGAATGATTATTTTCTGACTGGGTATTTATGTTAATGAGCCATAGTCACATCTTGAGGGTGACCTACAAGTAGGTCACATCTTGAAGGTGACCTACTAAGCCAACTGGACACTAAAAAGTCTATGGGGCTGGATGAGATCCACCTGAGAGTGCTGAGGGAGCTGGTGGAGGAACATGACAAGTCTCTCTCCATCATTTATCAGCAGTCCTGGTTAACAGGGGAGGTCCCAGATGACTGAAACCTTGCCAATGTGATATCCATCTACAAGAAGGGCAGAAGGGAGGATCTGGAGAACTACAGGCCTGTCAGCCTGACCTTGGTATTGGGAAAGGTTATGGAACAGTTCCTCTTGAGGGTGACTGCACTGTAAGTACAGGACAACAGGGGGATCAGACCCAGACAACATGGGTTCATAAAGGGCAAATCCTTTTTAACCAACCTATGATCAGGTGTCCCACCCAGTGGGTGAGGGAAAAGTGGATGTTGTGTACCTGGACTTCAGTCAGGCATTTGGCACCGTTTCCCACAGCATCCTGCTGGAGAAGCTGGCGGCTCACAGCTTAGACGGGTGGACTGTTTGCCGGGTTAAAATCTGGCCGAGCCCAGAGGGTTGTGGTGAATGGGGTTAAATCCAGTTGGCAACCAGTCACAAGGGGTGTCCCTCAGGGCTCAGTTTTGGGACCAGTCTTGTTTAACATCTTTGTTAATGATCTGGATGAGGGGATCAAATGCTCCCTCAGTATATTTGCAGATTACATGTAATTAAGTGTGAGTGTCGATCTGCTTGCGAGCAGGGAGGCGCTGCAGAGGGATTTGGACAGGCTGCAGTGATGGGCTGAGACCAGTGGGATGAGGTTTAATAAAGCCAAGTGCTGGGACATGAACTTTGGTCACAACAGCCCCCAGCAGCTATGGGCTGGGAAAGTGTCTGGAGAGCTGCCTGGCAGAAAAGGACCTGGGGCTGTTGGCTGACAGCCGGCTTAACAGGAGCCAGCAGGGTGCCCAGGTGGCCAAGAAGGCCAGTGGCATCCTGGCCTGGATCAGGAGCGGTGTAACCAGTAGGAGTAAGGAGGCGATGGTGCCCCTGTACTCTGCACTTGTGAGACCGCACCTTGAGTACTGAGTCCAGTTTTGGGTGCCACAGTATCAGAAGGACATTGAGGGGCTGGAGCGGGTCCAGAGAAGGGCAGCAAGGCTGGTCAGAGGTCTAGAAAACTGGGCCTATGAAAAGCAGCTGAGAGAACTGGGGTTATTTAGTCTAGGGAAGGGGAGGCTGAGAGGAGACCTTATCACTCTCTACAACTACCTGAAAGGAGGTTGTAGTGAGGCTGGTGCTGGTCTCTTCTCCCAAGTTACTAATGCTAGGATGAGAGGAAATGGCCTCAAGTTGAGTCATGGATAGTTGAGATTGTGTCTTAGGAAGAAGTTCTTTCCTGAGAGGGTGGTTGGCACTGGAACTGGCTGCCCAGGGAGGTGGTGGAGTCACTGTCCTTGGAGGTGTTTAAAAAAACAGTAGATAAAGCACTTAAGGCCATGGTCTAGGGGTTAGGGAGATGTTGGGATGAGGTCTGGGCTTGATGATCCTGGAGGTCCTTTCTAGCCATGATGATTCTGTGTGTTAGGATCTTTGCCATCACTGAATGCCTCATTATAGGCATGATGTTTCTCAGTTGCATGTCCAGTATTTTCTTAATGTTCTTATTTTCATGCTGGTGGTACTGCATGAAAATAAGCTGAATTGTGGATTTAATATTTCTAAAACTACCATTTAACCACGTTAATACTGTGTTGCTCTGGTATATGCTGTTTGAAATAAACTGGTGCTGTCCTTCCCTTCAGACTGTGTGTTTGTTTTGTAGGTTGCACGTCTTCAAAAAATCCCTGATGGTGACAATGAGACAATGATTCCTGTACTGTCCTCAAAAAAAGCAAGTGAATTGCCAGTTGATGAAGTGGCCAGCATCCTGCAAGTAAGTCTTGTGGCTTCTCTTGAGAATGCATTGGTGTTTCCAGATAGTAATTTTGATATTCCCTAAGGGCAGAGCTTGTCATTGAAAGTCTGTGAGTTATCATGCGGTTTGATATTAGCTGTTGGCATGTTCTAATCTCTAACATTTTCTGTTAAAAATTGGGTATTTGGAGAGGGGTGAGGTGCAGCGTGAAAATGTTTGGATTTCTGTGCGCTTTGAAGGTGTGTTTTTGTTAATAAATATCCTAGAGTTGGTGTTTCTGTGCTGTTCTGTCCTGTTTTCTGTAGCTATTTGCTTCCACTCCACTAAGGGATTTTAATGTCCTTCATTTATTTTGCTGGTCTCCATTTTAAGTGGAGGAACATGGTTGAGAAAGCTACCCGTGGATAGGTTAATGAACCACCAAATCTGGGTTAGTTGTCATCATCGATGGTCTTTTTTTGGTTTTGCTGTGCTCAGCTGCTGGAGGTGTGCACCATGATAAATGTTGTATGTTGGCAACTCAGGCTGAAAAGGTTCTGCTGTCATTTGACTGAGGAATGAAACCCCTGGCAGGGCCCTCAGGAGTCTGAACTGTGCCCGCATTTTGGCTTGTTGAGGAGTGTTCTGCAGGAAGATCAGCAACCATTAGAGATATGAAACATCATCCTTTTCTGGAGTTCTTAGTCTGAGCTTTTCTGTTGAATCTCTCAGCGCTGCCAAATTGAGTTTTAAAATAGCAGCTATTTAGCTTTGATTGTCACACAAACACCAGTACCCAGCTCATTGTCCTGACTGGCCAATTCTCTGTAATCTAAGGCTCTGTATTTTGGTGCCAGCATTTCTTGTGTTCGTATTACCAGTATAATTGTTGATTGTGTTATTCTGCCACTGTTTTATTTAGGCTAATCTTCAGAATGGCTTAAAAAACTGTGAAGTTTGCCATAGACGGGCGTTCCATGGATGGAATGAGTTTGATATTAGTGAAGATGAACCGCTGTGGAAAAAATACATTTCCCAGGTGAACACTTTAGTCCTTTCTGCTTTTTGGTTTAATACTTGTCAGTAGTTTTGCTCCATCTTACTTAGCACGAACATACTCTGATAAAGTTGGGGAATGACTAGTAGAATCGGAAATGGCAACTGCTATAACTGATATCTAACGTAGCTATTGAAAAAGCTTTTCTTTAATACACGCCAGAGCCTTAATTGCATGATTTGTTCTTGAGTGTTTGTTCATAACCCGCCAAGGGTTATGAACATTCATAACCAGCCTGAGGGCTGGAAGAGCGGAATGTTAATGGTTAATTCTAGAGAAACTCTTTTACTTGGGGGTGACTAAGAAGATACTCAGTGCTTTGCTGGTGACAGCAATGGGAACATCATCCCATACTGAGATTAATGCTTCATATTCCTGTGTGTAGCGTGAGATTAGTCAGATGCATCAGAAGGCTTGTAGAGCATCTATTTTAGGTAGGATTTATTAAGCACACTCGAGACGAGTGTGTATCTTATCTCATGTGCTTTTAGAATGTTCTTTGCTTTAATTGTAGGAACATTCTCTTTAAAATTTTTCTGTTTGTAATCTTTCTGGAAAGAAATAGCAACCAGCTGTCATGGAGCAGCAAGATCCTTTATTATTTGAGCCTTAGAAATATGAAGAAAGCTGAAGACATAAAGGAGTACTTGTACAACAAGAAATCATGAATTGAAAGCTATGAAGTATTTTGCTGCCTTGATAGTGATCAGTTGCTGGGAACAGGATCAGTCTGTCATCTCAAAGATACTTTGACTATATTTCAGACTTGGTTTTGTATGTTTAAATAGGGTATTATAGGAGTTTATTCTTTTTCTTTTAAAAATGTGACTTGGGAAATGTCAGAAACTATTTTTTTTTGCTGTTAATGTGTCTTTTGATATTTAAAACCCCCTCGATTAGACATCTGAACCACACAGATGTGGTCCCTTCTTTAGCTCTGGGTAGGTTAGAAACATTTGAATTATAGAATAATGTTTCAAAAATAGGGCAGATGTGATTTGAGAAGGAGGTAGGATGGTCTTCCTGTCAGGAGTATTGCTGAACTACTGCTGTGTTTTGTTTCAGTTTAAAAATCCCCTTATTATGCTTCTCCTGGCATCTGCAGTCATCAGTGTTTTAATGCATCAGTTTGATGATGCCGTCAGCATCACTGTGGTAAGGAGCTCAAATCTTGTTTTTGTTGGGTCGACTTTGGAATACGGGACCCCATCAATGCCAGTGTGGGATTCTAATAATGAACTTGGTTTGCATGCTGTACTTAGTTTGAAACTGAATTTTTGGGGTGTTTTTTCTTGTCTGAGAGCATGAATGCATGTCAAAATACATCAGTGAATGTATTCTGCATCTTTTTCTTTGGTGAAACTGCCCATGTCTAGGTATTGTACAGAGGAGCAATATTTTTTCTGCCTGCTATGTGATTTTTAGCATCACTTATGCTTTAATTTGGGTTTGAAGTCAGCTTCTCTGAATTTACTTGAAAGATGAACTGTCTAGTAGCAGCAGAAGGAAGATAGAGCTGAAGTGAGGGATTGTTTTGTAGAAGTTTGCAGTTAAATAAGGTGCTAAACCAGTGAGCCAAATACAGTACTGCTAAGCATTCATCGTTGAAAATGACACAGAAGAAAATTACTATTTTTTTGACCTGTGGTGATTGGTGATACCTGAAAATTGAGTTTTCTGTATGATCAGACTAAAGTTCTAGCTAATTTTTCTCTTGACTGACTTTTGCCTGATCTGTGAGCTCTATTGCTTTAATTGAGGTGACTGGCGGTTTGGTCCTGGAGCTCTAATTCTTTAGAACGGAGAGTTTTCTTTGGAAGGTAAACTGTTTGCCTTTAAGAAAACAACTGCAATTTTGAATTTGAGTATAGTGTTAGTTTGAAGTGGTTTCCTGTGTTCTTCATTTGGATTTAGGTAATTTATTGTATTATGAAATGTATTTAATTATTGTGGCTGAAAGCTGAATCATTTCATGGTTTTTCTGTGGTTAGTGCCTCTAAGTCTCTTTCTTAATCCTCTTGAGCAAGGCAGTGAGAAAAGAGCAGAGAACAGCAGTTCTGCACTCTATGCTAGAACCTGAGAAGGAATCTTGAACAGCTTTGTGAGCGTTGCTAGAAACATCTTCAAATATGCAGAAAAAGTGCGGTTGACTTGAAGTCCATAGACTGTGGGTTTTGTCTAGCTTCTGACTAACCTACTGTTCGGTCTTGTTAGTAACAACCCAGTGACTGTATTTGTATTCAGCCTTAGCAACAGAAGCGACTTACTGCATTAATGTTTATAAATATGGAAAAGGTGGGTGTCAGGGGGATGGAGCCAGGCTCTGTTCAGTGGCATCTAATGAAAGGACAAGGGGCAATGGGTGTAAGCTGGAAGATAGGAGGTTCCACATAAATTTGAGAAGGAACTTCTTCACAGTGAGGGTGACAGAGCACTGGAACAGGCTGCCCAGGGAAGTTGTGGAGTCTCCTTCTCTGGGGATGTTTAAAACCTGCCTGGACATGTTCCTGTGTGACTTGATCTAGGGGATGCTGCTGTGGCAGGGGGATTGGACTAGATGATCTTCAGAGGTCCTTTCCAATGCCTAATGTTCTGTGATTCTGTGATCCCACCAGAGATCAGTGACATGTGTTTCCTTTGATGTCAGTGCTGGCTTGAGCAGCTTTTAGCCACCTCTTTACCTCACCTCCTCGTGTTTCCTTGCAGGCAATACTCATTGTTGTTACCGTTGCCTTCGTTCAGGTAAGAGCTGTTCATGCTTTTTGTCTTAGTTTCCCTTAGTTCTGTAGCCTGTTTTTTGAGTTAGAGGTGAGTTGTGTTACCTTGGTAGCATGACACAGTAGTTTTGGTACTAACTGGTTCAACTGTAGAACTTAATTGTGTGTGTGTATGATTCCTGAGCTTATTACTGCAATACTACAAAAGCTGGAAGATAGTCAAGAACAATGTGGAGGACCTCTACTAGTCCTTGAGAAGAAATGCCTGTAGCAAACCTGTACATTTTTCAGTGGTTGGGCCATATTTGCTTTTCAAAGTATCTAATAGAGAACTGTTGAAGGACATATCTTTTCTTTGGAATATTACTTTAATAGAACTTTACTAATAAGCTATTTTGGTAGATGTGAGTATATATTACTCTTGTTTAACTTCTGCTTGATTTCAAAACATCTTCTGCTTTTTATATCTCCTGCAGGAGTATAGATCAGAAAAATCTCTTGAAGAGCTCAGTAAACTTGTGCCTCCAGAATGCCATTGGTATGTAATTGTCCTCCTAGGTCTAAACAAAGTCATACTAAGTTTAATCTGAAATGAGTAAATGGAAAAGATTTTACTGAAATTAACACTGACATGGAACATGTTTATTTTTGCTTGTTTCAAAGACTGTTTTATGAGCTTAAAAACTTACTCCATGTTGTTGTTTCATGAACCCTTCAGATGACGTTACTGGTAGGTAACATCTAAGGAGCTGGAAGTTGCAGTGTGTATTCAACTGCACGAAAGCAATGTTCTTACTGCTCTTCACATTTTTTCCAATAGTGTGCGTGAAGGCAGGGTGGAACATACCTTGGCGAGAGATCTGGTCCCAGGAGATACTGTTTGCCTGTCGGTAGGAGACAGAGTCCCGGCAGATCTACGGTTGTTTGAGGTAGATGCCTAATGCTGCTTCAGTATTTAATAACCACTGAATACTCAAGTGTTACTGCTTGGAACCGACAACTGTTTTGATAAAAACTGTGAAGTAATTAGTTTGCAGCTGTAATTGTGCATTCATAACAATGTCTGTGGGTTTTTATTATAAGACATGAAGGATTTCTCCAATTTTATGTGGTAACATGTTCTTGAAAATCTTAGTTCAGTGATTATTTTTTTTTCCCTGAATGTTAAACATGTTGTAAAATGATTGGTTTCCATCTGAATGAAGAGATATTTTCGCAGGTGCTGTTGTGTCTTTAACACAAACCTAAACATTAATACATATAAAGTAGCTCCTGGGTACGATGAGCTGCGTGTCCATGTTTTAATTCATACTGGATTAACCAGTGTTCATTTTACAGACAAAACCTAAGTGAGCTAGTTTCTGAGACCTGGCTTTTGTCGCTTTCAAGGGATGTCTGGTTCATCTGCTAAACTAGATCTCTTCTGCGTGTTCCAATTGATACTGCCCTAGAAAATTGCAGAAATGCTAATTAGGTGCTGTGTACTTTCTGATGTCTTTCATGAATGTGAGAAGTTGTTTCTTCGCTGGTCTGGTCTTGTTTTTAAAACTGAGCTTGAAGTGCATTTCTGGCCTAAGCTTTCTGTATGTCAGTGAGTGGTCTGTCAAGTTTTACTGTAGTCTTCTCTAAAACCACAATATGACCTCAAAAGCTAACATACCTATAGCAGTGTAGGCTTGAGACAAGGTTCCTTTTGTAGTGAAAGCGAATGTTTTGAAGCTCGTCATAAATCCTTACAATATGATCAATGTTGACGTGGCTTCTTACCATTTTAATAAATTGGATGTATTTTTAATGATCAGTACCGGAGAACTTCTAGTAAAACTTCAGTGACTTACAAAAGACTGTTGTGCTTTCTCCTTGTTTTGTTTCCAAAGGCAGTGGACCTTTCTATTGATGAATCCAGTCTCACAGGTGAGACAGCTCCTTGCTCTAAGTCGACAGCTCCTCAGCCAGCAGCAACCAATGGAGACCTTACATCAAGGAGCAATATTGCATTCATGGGAACATTGGTCAGATGTGGAAAAGCAAAGGTAAAATCCTTGTTGACAGGGAAGATCATTTCCCATGTTTTAGTGATTTGAAGGCAGTTCTTATTTATAAAATTCGCCCTTCAATTGAGAAATGTTCTTTAGTGCCCATGTAAGTTTGGGGTTTTCTGAATGGCATTTGCCCACTGTTTGCATCACGGCTGTCAAGAACAACCACTAACATAACGATTATACCTCAGATTTGAATTTGCTTTGTTTTTGTTGGTTTTGTTTCTGGTTTTTAGGGGATAGTTATTGGAACAGGAGAGAACTCTGAATTTGGGGAGGTTTTCAAAATGATGCAAGCAGAAGAGGTAAGACTGAGTATTCGGAGGCGAAGACGTATTTTGTAATGATATAGTTAATAGCAAAGTCTTGTAGGAACTTACAAAATGAATTACACTGTTTTTAATATTTCTTTCCTCTGGTGAAACAAATCTTAGTTCTTGAACATGAAAGTAGTAATTGAATTCAGTGCAATGAAATATCTGTTGCTGACTTAAAAGTACCCGCTATGAAAACAATATTCTGACCCTATTCAGAGGAACAAACCTTGTGGCAGTTTGTGCAAGTGTGGAGCTTGGGTTTTTTTTGTTCTTTTTTCTTTTTCAAGGGGGTTTGTATCACAGGTCTGTGTGCTGCACACAAAGGACTCTGTTTTCCCTGGATTAGCAGTGTACTTTGGGTGTTTGCACACGTCTCCTGCTGCTCCATGGTCACAACCTTATCCTTTTATAAGCTGACTTTGACTCTTGTCTATCAAGCTCCCACTGTGATTTTATTTCAGTGCAGTACCCTGGTCCCCATAGGGGTTCAGACCCCTGAGTGCTTTGCATGTCCAGAGCTGTCTTGGCCTTTGATTTTAGAAAAGGTGCAGTGACTTCTGGTAAATAGTAAACATGGGTTTTGTTGGGTTTTTTTTAGACCTTGGATCTGACTTTTTTTATTAGGCTTGCTGTAGACATCACAAAGTCCTCAAAGAATATTTCTAATAAATTCTTCATTTTGTTGAACTGTTCTTGAATCTTCCTGAATTCTACACAAGAATGGAACAGTTTGTTTTCACATCTGAAACCATAGGGCAAAGCTTCACCTTGTTCACAGGCAGTGCAGTGAAATTTGCCTGCCTGAAGTAAGGTGTGATCCAGGTCGTGTTTTTTAACTCAAGCTTGGTAACTGCTGCTTCTTTATCATTCATCAAGGCTCCGAAGACTCCTCTGCAGAAAAGCATGGATCTCCTGGGCAAACAGCTGTCTTTGTATTCCTTTGGTATAATAGGTAAGTGCATTTATGTAAAAGAAATGCTAATTGTTACGTGACTGAAACTAACATCTAGGCTTGGGAAAACTGAGGGCTGGAGCTCTTTTTAAAATATCTTGGCTCCTTGTTTTATTGGTCTCTTTTAGTTGATGCTGCTGAAGAAGATTGCTAAAGTGATGTAACTTTCCTCATAAGGTGGTTTTACTTGCTGATTCCTGCAGACATACTCTTCTGACTGACTTTGTCCTCTGAGTGCTAACTGAAGCAGCAGCATGTCTTGTATTCTGGTTTAAGGTGTGTGTGTGTGCGTGAGCTTTGGTGTGATTGAGCAACTTGACTGGCAAACGTTTCTTCACCTTGGTCACACTAATGGAGTCCTCCTTTGACAGGGAAAGAAATACCAGATTTTTATAGGTAGCACAATGATGAGCTTGGTTTTGGCTATTTGAACTCTTTTTCTTGTCCCTGTGAGGCTACAGTATGTGTTCTGGTTTGTATTTATCGTGATGACTTTCTTTTATAGGAGTCATTATGCTGGTTGGCTGGTTGCAAGGAAAGCACGTCCTTGATATGTTCACCATTGGGGTGAGGTAAGACTCTTGGTTTTGCATGGTGTAGGTCAAGGCTCGTGGCAAGTGTCTGAAAGTTAGTGAAGTATGTTATAATGTGCTTGCATACAGATTTTGCTTTTGAGTTCATGTTGTCAATTCAAAGCAAAAATAGACTTTGTACTGTAAAAAACCCCAAATTCATAGTCCTTTTTAATGGTAGTGTGTTCTTGTCTGTCTCTGAAAGCTATGTGTTTGTATGATGATTTCTGAGTGGAACATTGCAAACAGACAGCAGAGTTGTAGTTTGAATTTCCAGCACCAAGTACATAATCATAGTTAGTATATAAATGGCATCAGGCAAAACCAAGGTACTACAAGCCTTGTGTCAGTCATGTAGGTCATTAGCTCATCTTGTAGTGTGTTATGGAAACTTAATCCTAGGGTGCTGTCTGCTGCAAATAACAGAATTGAGATGATCTCACCCTGTACTCAGACAAGTTGCTGAGTTGCAAATTACACGGACAGTGCTTCAGACAGAAGAACGTCTCTAAATGACAGGATCAGGCTGTCATTACCCTAGTGGGGAGGGTTAAAAAATGAGCACTTAGTACTGCAGCTTTGAGCGTGGTGATAAAGAATTCTTATGTTCCCATTCACACCGTACTGGGCCATTCCAACACTGAGCTTGCTGTTGCATGGTGATCTGGGAAGTGGTGGCTGGAGGGTCACTGGGAGTGGTGGCACTTCCCAGTGCTCTTCAGTGCTGGCTGCACCTGTTTTTTGCAACCTGGGCTGCTCTGCACAGTCCTCATTAGTGTTCTTTGTGGGAAAACAGATGCGTAATGAATTTCTCCTTCCCTCCAGCTTGTTCTGAAGTGTAAATGCATCATTACTGTGAATTCATTAAGACAAGACTTGTGTATTTACTGTCATTGCAGTTTGGCTGTAGCTGCAATCCCCGAAGGGCTCCCGATTGTGGTAACAGTGACGCTGGCCCTCGGCGTGATGCGGATGGTGAAGAAGCGGGCTATAGTCAAAAAACTGCCTATTGTGGAAACATTAGGTATGACCAGACTAACTGAGAGAGGCTGTTTCGATACAAATATCGAAGACTAGTGGTTAAAGTAATTCAGATGTTTGCATTTTGCTAGCCAAGCACATACACAAATTTCACATTTGTGTAGTCTGTTAGGTAATTACAATGTGTGGGTTTAGGAGTTGGTCACACTGGTGCTACTGTTGGATAGATGTGGCACTTCTTGATAAAGAATGGAAGATACAACAAGATAAACAAAAGATGCAACAAAATAAAAATAGAGGAGAGGTGGTGAATGGAAGCATCTCAGATGAGCTGTGAATTTTGAGTTTTAATTAATTGTATTTATTGGACAAACTTGCGAAGATCCTTGTACAGCTAGTCATTAGTCAGTGAGAACCGGCTGTCTCTGTTAAATATCGTTGTTTTTGCACAAAGACAGCTGTGGTATTGCTTGAAATTTGCATGTCTTGAATACTTCTGCTCTTGTTATTGTTCTAAATTAAGCATTGTCTTACAAATTTTAATTGGTTATTTCAGGTTGCTGCAATGTCATTTGTTCAGATAAAACTGGAACTCTGACAAAGAATGAAATGACTGTTACTCATATTTTTACTTCAGATGGGCAGCACGCTGAGGTATGTGGTAAGACCCTGCTAGACTTTAATAAATTTTCCTGTTTATGTCTATCAGCTGTAAAACGTTTTTGAGTTTACTGCAGGTAAATCACCAGCTAAAGGACAAATTCAGTTGGAAGGAAAGTGCCTAATACTGTAAGGAAACAACATACACTACATTTATTATGCTGAAGAGAGAAAATTGCTGCTTCTTTATAAAACCTCTAATAACTCTCTTGCCTTTGGTTCTTATTCGTTGGTCTAATACCTGCTACATTAGAAGCTGAGTAGGAGAATCCATTCACACTGAGTAAAATCAGCCATTAAGAATGGCTTGATGCCATGTTTCTGTAGTTTATATGAAAAGCTGAGATGAAAACAGTGGTGAACAGTGTTGCACTGCCTTTGGTTGTTTGTTTTTGCAGGTTACTGGAGTAGGTTATAATAGATTTGGAGAGGTGATGCTGGATGGTGAAGTTATTCATGGTTATAACAACCCATCTGTTAGCAGAATTGTTGAGGTAAGACCTTGGCACCAAAGGGTGAGTGTTGATCACTGATGTAGCACCAGACCTTTGTAATGACACTTACTTGTTCTGTTTTATCCTGTTTCCTTCCTCTTTTTCAGGCCGGTTGTGTGTGCAATGATGCTTTGATTAGAAACAACACATTAATGGGGAAGCCAACAGAAGGGGCTTTAATCGCACTTGCAATGAAGGTGTGTATTTGATGGTACTGTTGGGGCATCCACGGCAGGTGGGGAGTATCTAGAAATAAGTTGTGATTTGGGGATTGGGTTTTTTTGGTCTTTGCAAGACTTGTGTTTGTGGATGGTCATAATCCATAATGTAATTTAAGATAGTTAGATCAAAGACAGTAACTAAGTAATGACTGTTAACGGAGTTGTCTCAAGTCAACAAATTGCCTTGTTGGCAACTTGTGTTCTGTGCAGATGGGTTTAGATGGACTCCAGGAAGACTATATTCGGAAAGCTGAGTACCCCTTCAGCTCAGAACAGAAGTGGATGGCTGTTAAATGTGTTCACAGAGCACAGCAGGTAAACTCCAGACACTGTTTCCTTGTGCAACAACAAACTTCAGTTTGGATTTATGGAAAATTTCCCAGTGCCTCTGACCAAAAAAGGTTTGCTGCCAGCATTCAAATAAAGTCTTTGCTTTGGAAGCAAAAGCATTTGACTCCTCTTATCGATATGGCTGAAATGTCCTTGTCTGTATTGAGAGTGGTGAGCAGGGATTGTTGCTGACTGTCATTGGTGTAAGAATCTACCATGTCTAATGTGTTGGTATCAGTGTCTTTAAAAGGTTGTTGAAAATTTGGTAACAATTTTAAAGGGAGATAAATAATTTGAACGCTAAATAAAAGCAGAGGATTTAGAGATGTAAAGCTGTATTGTTAAGCCTACTGAGAAGATTGAGGTAACTTGACTACTCACCTTCATGGGAGAAAAGAGATCTATTAAAAATGAGCTTTTTAGCTTGACAGGAGAAGAGAAGAGAATCAGTGATTGAAAAAGGGTTCAGTGGAAGAGCGGGGCAAGCGAGGGGATGAGTTGGTTCAGTACTTGAGTGTTTGAGCTAGCTGGTAGATCCCTTGATACCAACAAGGCTGAATGGCTATCTGGAGCGTATTAGAGTTGTTGGGCAGCATCCAAGGATGCAGGCAATGTTTAATGATGAACTAAAGCCCCTTCAGCTCTAATGTGTAGGTTTGATTCTGTCCTTTGCTTGGCCCCTTTAGTCTATAAACTGTGACCTGCAGTGTCTTAACCTGTACAGGTCTGCCATGATGAGATGTTGATTATTGGTTCTGCTCTTCTGACGTTGTGACTCTTGAACATGTTCTGCATAGAGATACTCAGAACAACAGATGTTTAGCAGTGTAGATTTGATGTGCATTGTGTTTTGAAAACATGCATATGTGTGCATGCAAACATTCTTTTCCTTTTAGGACAAACCTGAAGTTTGCTTTATGAAAGGTGCTTATGAACAAGTCATCAGGTACTGTACATCCTATAACTGTAAGGGGCAGACCTTGCCTCTTGTTCAGCAGCAGAGAGAGCAATACCAGCAAGAGAAGACATCAATGGGCTCTGCAGGACTTAGGGGTAAGGCTGCTCCAGTGCCTCAAAACAACCATTTACTTTTTTAAAGTGGCTGTTGTCTTTTAAACAATGAGCAACAGAAAACACCAGGAGTTTTTTTTGTTCAGTAAGTGCCACTAGGTTGTTTATTTTTTCTTTAAAATGTGGAGGTGTAAAACTAGGTGCTGTTGCCTAAGGCCCACATAAAGATGTGATTGACTGCAAAGGGTGAGAAAAGGTCCTGCTGGTCCCTGACGTCTCTTCTGGTGACTGTAACTGAGCAGGGTGTTGCTACCTGATACCTTCCAGATCTTATCAGAGATTTAGCCTGTGGGCTTTTGAAATGCGGGCGTGTTTTTGTCAAAATGATAGATGGGAAGGGGTTGTGGGCAAACATTATACGTGTCTGATTTTCTTTGGCCTCTGTGAAGACCACTCTAGGCAGTCCATCTGCAGCTTTTATAGATTTTTCTTTTGACAGGTAGGAGTACTCTGTGTCTCGGGAAGATCCTAGGATGCAAATTTTTGGCACTGAAAGGACATGATAGGAGGAGGACCTCTGTGTTGTTTTGTTCAGTCACTCTTTGTGCCTCCTAAAAAACCAAAAAACTTAGGATAATGTTTTAAGAAGGTGAATTTGCTTTTCCTTTAAATCTTCTAACGTAATTTAAATATGTTTTGAATTAAGATTCTGGAGTGCTTTGTATAAAGCATTCCAGAAAACATTCAGCACCTACTCAATGGAATCTGCCTCTCTAAAAGAAAAACCAGCTATTCTGAATGCTCTAGATGACAGACACTGCTGCCAAGGTTTAAGAAAATTGCACTTCCCCCTTTGCTTTGTGCTGCCCTACTGGTTTAAAACACACATCTTAAATGCTGATGTAAATATTAATTACAATTGTTTTTTGTCTCCTAAAAGTTCTGGCTTTAGCTTCTGGCCCTGAGTTAGGACAATTGACTTTCTTGGGGCTTGTGGGAATCATCGATCCCCCACGGACTGGCGTGAAAGAAGCTGTGACGACACTTATCACTTCAGGAGTAGCGATAAAAATGATCACTGGTGATTCACAGGAGACTGCAGTTGCCATTGGTATGGGGACTGTTATTTTTTGCTTGGTTTCTGTTTTGTGTGACTGGCTAATTGTTGTGAAATGTGGATATTAATGGAATTAGGAGGGGGGAAAAAAAATGCCTACATCCAACACTACATCCTGAAGTGGTACTTGGGTTTTAGCTTAAACTAGTTTGTCTAATTTTTTGAGTACTCCAGCCAGAATACGAATCCAGTACATACACGATGTTGAACACAAAGTGCCCCTAACTGTACCTGTCCAAACTAGTATAACTTGCTTGGGGTTTTTTTCCCCTTGTCTCCCCCCTATTGTGTTCAATTTTCTATCTTGTTACTTTTGAGCTGTGAATTCTGTAAGAAAAGACCGAGCTTTTGTATTTATATGGCACCTGACACAATGAAGTACAGACCTTTAGACATAGATAGTGTCTGTCTAAGAAAATAAGTAACGGATTAGAATAGACTTTGCAGTGTGTGTTGGGTAATCGAGAGTTCAGATAATCTACTCCAGTGTACTGAATCAATAAGGTATTAAGATGTTCTGCTCCAGGCATTTCACATCTGAAATGCTGTTGAAAATGCTAGGGTTAAAAAATAATTAAAATGGGTGCTCAGTATTTTAAAAGGGTGAATGATTATAATACCTTTTAAAATTATTTATTTCCAGCCAGTCGACTCGGATTGTATTCCAAAAATTCACAGTCTATCTCTGGAGAAGAAATAGATGACTTGGATATTCAGCAGCTTTCTCAAATAACACCGAAGGTGTGGTTTGTTATACTACTAAGTGAAATGTGGTAAAGGATGTATTTTTATACTGAGAAATGTGGGGGGTTTTCTGTGGAAAGCTCAAATGCAACTCCTCAGACAAATAACATGGTTCTAATAGATGGGATACAGTGAATTACCAGAGGCTTTTGGTACAGAACCGTGGGAGCTGTCCTGGATCAAACCAATCTTTCAGTTTGACAATACAACCATATGAAAATGAATTTCTTCCAATCCACATCCTTATATGTGAGTGACTTTACTACTGAATCCTTTAGCGATTCAGTTTGGTTTTTGACCTTTCAGTACCTCTGTTGGATTTGGCCACCTCTCTCTTTTGGAGAAACAGCAGTTTCTGGTTTTTTTTGGCATTACTTGATCGTAAGGGCTATCCACCCTAATCACTTCAGTAATTTCAGATGTAACCTCTGCATGTTTGAGCTGAGACCCATTTTGTTCTCTGGGTGGGTATTTAAAATCTTACTAGGAATTCAACCAGTAAGGTCAATACCCTTTGAACAGTCTAAAGTGATTGTTGAGAAGCCCAGCTTCTTATTCAGCTTCTTAAAAACTAGATGTGAATGCTGACACATGGAGTGTCATGTGAGGTTCATGGAAAACTAAACTGCACATGCTCAAATGTCAATTCACAAAGAACAGACCAGAGACCAAAAATAATCAAAACATTCATAATTCTTTCTAAATGGGACCTTTATGCATTAGTTTAAAAAGGTCAGTCTGTTGTTAATACATAAACAGGGTTGTTTAGGTTGGAAAAGACCTTTTAAGATTATAGAATCCAAACATTAAACTATTAAAATTGGAACATCCTGAGTAGCCTGTGTGAGTTTAGTCAGGGAGGGCAAAAGCAAGCCACTGTAATGCAGTTGCCTCACAAATTTGTATGTTTTTAAATTGCATGTTTTGTTCTGAAATAAGGAGCACCAACTTTATTTCCCACTCTGAATGTTCCATGGAATTAATGATTTCACTCAATATAAGTGCAGCTTGCTGGTGTCTCAGCTCTGGAGCTCCCAAGAGTACAGCTGGCCTCTGGTATTTTTTTTTTATACTCCAGCTTTATAGAGTTCTGTGCAGTTCTTGGTATTTCCCAAATTTTCACTGCTTCTCCATTGTGCTTTTAACAGGTCGCAGTATTTTACAGAGCCAGTCCCCGACATAAATTGAAGATTATAAAGGTAGGTCTTACTGGAGGCTCAAATGCTGGACTGTCGCTGTAGGTCCTGTTTGTGGAGCAGGAAGTAAAAGACTGAAATAGTTGGAATACTTTGAGAATTATGTTAAATACATTATTCCTTTCCTTTCTTTATTAGAGTTTTTTTAACTCTTCAAAAAACTTAGGCTGAATATACGAACTGCAGTTTAACACAAAATCTTGCATTTCATTAGAACTCAAACAGCTCCATTTTTGAAAGGTTTTTACAGAGGAATTTTAAGAAGTTGGGGCTGTGGACATGGCACCCTGTGTCTAGAATAATTTTATAGAAGGGATTATTTCAATCCCTGATTGAAGCTCTTTTCCCTCTCTTTAGTCCCTGCAAAACAACGGTGCAGTAGTGGCCATGACAGGAGACGGTGTGAATGATGCTGTTGCACTGAAGGCTGCAGACATTGGTGTAGCAATGGGACAGACCGGAACAGATGTTTGTAAAGAGGCAGCAGATATGATCCTCGTGGACGATGACTTTCAGACAATAATGTATGTGGCATCTCTGTACTTACCTTGTGCTATGAGGTCTTAAACAAATGTTGCCTGGGTTAAACCCAAAAGGAATTCCCTGAACTGGTTAGCGTAGCAGCTGTTAATCTTGGCTAAGCCAGAAGAATTATGTTGATTACCTGGTGGCATCTTCTTAAAGAGCTGGAACATAATGGTTCGAGGGGCAACGAAGCACTTCTGTCTGTGTATGTTTGTTTTTAATAAGAAGGTATTTACGTATTAAGACCTTTTGCTAATTTGGTGTTGTGCACAGATCAGGTTAAGTAACAAGGGAGGTTGTGCATGTATGTTCTGTAAACACTAACCTCAAATTCTGCTTCTCCAAGTAGTAGTAGGGTGGTAGCATATTTGGAAACATAACCGAGGTGAAATTGTGAGTGTGGTAGCTGTCAGCAGGTAAAAATGAGAGGGAGTGTTCCTCAAGATTTGAAAATTATACACAGGGCAGTATTTTGTTTTCAACTCCTTAAATATCCTGGTGTTCTGGAAAAGGAACATTTAAGTATCGCAGGTGAAGGTAAGTTGCCCATGTCTGATAACCAGCTGATTCTTACTTGCTCCTTTGTTTTGTTTGGTGTACTTCGTGTACTCTCTTAGTAGCTTCCACAGTTCTACATCTTTCCTTCAACTCCTCCAGTCTTTTTTTGTCTTAAGTTACAAAAGGAATGCTGAAGAACGATTGTTCTTCACTTTGGGGGAATGGCAGAAATGAGTTTTACTTGCAGCAGACTAGACTTGATTTAGGTACTGGAAAAAACTTTCTCGCTGTTATAATTGCACTAAAGTCATAGGCAATTTGGGAGCTGTGCTAGAGGCTGAGAAGATGCTCTGTATGTATTTCATTCTGACATAGTCAGATTTGGTCTTTGTTACGGGTTTTTAATTACCTAACTTGAATAGGAAGGTCTCATCAAGGATATTTGATGGATCTTGAACAGAAGGAGATTCTACTACTGACATTCCATTTTGAAAGTTAAGCAGATAGAAAAATAACAGCTGTGATTAATCTCATAGTTTAATTTGTTAATCTCAAATTACAGAATAATGACTGCCAAAATTGTAAGAACTTCTACTGTATTTGTTTTCTGATGTCCATCTTGCTGTTTTGGTTTCTTTTAAGCTTCCTTGGCAGGAGTCTAATTTGTCTACTGATGTCATCTTTGTTTTTAATTGCAGGTCTGCAATTGAAGAGGGTAAAGGAATTTATAATAACATTAAAAATTTTGTTAGATTTCAACTGAGCACGTAAGTTTGAAAAGTTGACAACATTAGAAGGTTCTCAGTACATTGTGAATGAGTCAAGGCAGCATGAAGCAGATGCTGCATAAGTCCACATGACCACTGTAAACCTCATGCAGGATGCTGACAGGCTCTGCTTTTAAGTTTTCAGTGCTTGGCGACTGGTTTCATTTTCAAAAAACCAGAAAATAATGCACTAAAGAGGCACCTAACTTTGTCATGGTTCTTCCTGTTACGATGTTAAAAGCCAGTAAGCCTGAGGATGGAGAGAAAGTGTGGCTCCCCTTGGGCCCTTGTTGAGAGGAGAGGTTAGTAGTCATTCCTTCCTTATCCAGGACATGACTATCTGACAGAGGAACCAGGGAAGTGAGGTTATTTTCTT
The DNA here is from genome assembly GCA_028565055.1 of Phoeniculus purpureus. Classification (NCBI taxonomy): domain Eukaryota; kingdom Metazoa; phylum Chordata; class Aves; order Bucerotiformes; family Phoeniculidae; genus Phoeniculus; species Phoeniculus purpureus. Next base: position 25,863,591 of record JAOXOE010000506.1, read on the forward strand.
TGTACTCCACAGGCTGGTTTGGGGAACGAGGTAGCTCTGCCAGGTTGGCTTCCTTGTGCATAATGATCCCTATGCTGATCATGTGGATACCAAACAAGTAGACAAGAGGCCATTAGACTTACTTTCAGAAAATTAGTGAGTTTATCTTATGAGTCTGGATTCAGAAACATGGTTTCCTCTTTGCTGTGTTCCTTGTATACTTTTTTGAAGCCCTTATGGAGCTTCAGAGTGTTTGAATAAAATACAGGAATTGAACTGGTAAAAAACCCACAAAACTCCACAAACTCAACAAGACATCTTGCCTAAAAATTCACACTAGAACCCAGAACCCCCCACCCTCTTAAAACTTGTATAAAAGTTGTAAGAAGTGTCTCATACTTTCAGGCTTGACCAGTGTCCTGCATTGGTAGAAGACTAGAAATAACTTCAGCATAGCTATTCCAGGACAGTGTGCTCACCTCTTACCCTTGGCAATGGCAATTGTGGGTTTTTGAGGAACAGGTTACCCTGTTGTCTGTCCCTCTTTGCTGGGAGACCAGAGTGATGTTCAGCAGAGCGCTAAATTGGGAAATATTGTAAGCCTTGCTCTCTTGGTGGTGGTGAAATCACTATGTGTCACACTGGAATCTGTTGGTGCGTGCCTCTTCACAAAGGTTTTTGATACTAAGCTTGCAGCCACCTCATCTAGTCTCAGGCTTTTTTCTCATCTTGCTGATAATGTGGGGTGAAGTAGGTGTTTTTAGGGAGCTTGGATAGCACCTTGCCTTGACTGATGAGTCTTACACTGATGAGGTTTTTAAGATGCAAATCTTCTTTCTTTTCATGGCCTGAACAATGCTGTTTTAAATATGGACTGTGTCAGGATGTACCTCCTAGATGAATTCATGTGCTGCCTTTAAAGTCAGCCTTACGTCAATCGTGATTCACACTGTCAAAATCTCAATCTGCTCTTAAACAGCTGAAGTGTTGATTACAAAGCAGTTGTCAGTGGATCTTATGTTCCATGCTGACAGTTACAAAAATGGATTCTTTCAACAGGAGTATAGCAGCACTGACTTTAATCTCACTGGCTACATTAATGAACTTTCCTAATCCTCTCAATGCCATGCAGATCTTATGGATCAATATTATTATGGATGGACCTCCAGCTCAAAGGTAATTGCTTTACGTTCCATTAGAGGTCTCTCGAGTCTGTTTATTTCAGCAGGGAAGATAGTTGCTCATAAAGGAAACTCTGTGAAGCGTTAAACTTCAGTGAAATGTTTCTGTGTTGATTTTCCTTAGTTTGTGTTATCTGATGATAGTTATGGGGGCAGCATGGACACCTAAAGATCCACTAATGTGCCCATTAAACCTGCATCTAATCTTAAGTTAGAAGCAGTGAATTATTTCTACAATGATAAAAATCTAAGATGTTCTTTTCATTCCAAGTCTTGGGGTGGAGCCTGTGGATAAAGATGTTATTCGGAAGCCTCCCAGAAATTTGAAGGACAGCATTTTGACCAAAAATCTGATAGTGAAAATACTGGTTTCATCAATAATTATTGTGTGTGGAACACTGTTCGTCTTCTGGAGAGAGGTATGACCAAAGTGCAAAACTTGATGCACTAACAGACTCATTTAAGAGAAATCCTTTCAGCAAAATCCTTTCAGTACTAGCAGTTGGATCCAGTTCAGAGTGATCGCATCAGTGTTTGTCAGGAGGCTGCATTTAATCACAGCTTGCAATTGCAAATTGTTCTAAGTTATGGGGTGTAGTTGCTGTACGTGTGGTTTGTTACATCAGCTTGGAGCCAACAAGTTGCTTTTGCTTTCTTTGACTAGCTGGTAGAACTTGAATGGGTGTAATAACTGAGTTCAGCTGTGCGGGGTTAAAGCATACTGAAGCCATTTTGTTGTCTTTTTTTGGCAGTTACGAGACAACGTAATAACACCTCGAGACACAACCATGACTTTCACCTGTTTTGTGTTTTTTGATATGTTCAACGCTTTGAGTTCTAGATCTCAGGTAAGTGGTTCCCCCTGTATATTTACACAGGATCTACACAGTTAGTAGAACTTTGTTTGAGGGAAAATCTTGTTGTGTGTGTTACAAATGTTTTTCCAGCAGATTTGCTTCACACCTGCTATTATGCTTCAGTGTTTCATGTATTTACTAGGTAGGATGTCTTCACTTACAGGTAAGTATTAGTCTCCTTAATTTGTGATGCAGAGCTGGTAGTGATGCTTCTGTCCTGACAGGAGCAAGGAATATTTTCTTAAAGGCTTAATTGTGATAGTCCTTTGTATTGCTGTGTACACTTGGTTGGGTTTTTTCCTAAAAGTTCTGTCAGTTCAGCATCCTTGCCAGAACCTGAACCTTTTTGAAGGCCTGAGCTTGTCTATTTCGTAACACTAAACCTACAATCCGAGGAGAGTTTCTGTTCTGTCTATATTTTTGTTTTAAGGAAACAACTCTGAACTGCGCTAGCTGGAACAGAGTACATTGCTCACATAACTTACTGCATTTACTGTCGTTTACACTCTGGCTTCTGATGTGAGAGTTGTTTGGGTCAATGAGAACATTTTGCCCTAGTCTCGAGGGCACTTTTTAATGCAGTGTCCTGACACAAAGTGAGCTCCTTGCCTATGGAGGACAGGATTTGTTTCAGTTTATCAAAGAGAAAATGCACTTAGGTCTGTCAAGAACTTGTCTTGGACTAATTAAAAGGTCTACACTAACTTTTACCGGGATGAGAAGTTGTACACTTTCTTGTCTGCGTAACAGATTCTGTACAGGGCAATGTGCTGTTTGTTTTACAGACAAAATCTGTGTTTGAGATCGGACTTTGCAGCAACAAGATGTTCTGCTATGCCGTCCTTGGTTCTATAATGGGGCAGTTACTGGTCATCTACTTTCCTCCGCTTCAGAAGGTTTTCCAAACAGAGAGCCTGAGTATCTTGGGTAAGAGCAGTCACCTTCTGAAAATGGTGCATAATCTATAAATCCATTAGCTGGTGGTGCTAGCTGGTTCTCTACTAACAGGAACACAGACTGCTGGCCTTTTTCTAAGGAAAATTAAGTAAATCCTTTTTGATGCTTGCTTTGGGAATGTGATTTAAATACTCATAGCGTGCTCTTAAATCCCTCAGGTGCTTATGTGTATTAGGGTTTTTAGTATAATTTTCATGCAGGCAAAAATGAAGCAGAGGGTGTGTTGCCAGCACTATTAATCTTGCTATTTAACAAGGTTTTTTTCTAAAAATACACTTAATTTAGAAATCTTGATTCTTTATTAAATAATCAACTGCATTGTCATGGGGATAAGTAGACACAAAGATCTTAAGAAGCTTATTGATTTATCATTGTGTTTGCCCCATTAGAACTTACCTTTAACTTCAGAAACTGCAAAAGTAATAAAACGTGATTGTCATAAAACAAATAATTCTGTCATTTCTGTTAGTAATTTTTCAGCATGAAGATAATTATGTTGCTTAGTGTTTTCTCTGTTTTCCTAAGTGTTAATAGAAATAGGGTTGTGAAATACTTTAGAAGTTTGAAATATCACACCTGTACTTACGATTTGCACATAAACTTGGCATGTTGATCTTCTGGTCCTGCAAACAATGATTCTTCCTTCATTTCTCCTGAATTTACCCAATGGTTACGAGACAACTTCCAAGTCTTGTGCTCTAAGTCTACTCTCTGCCTTAACCAGCAAATTTAAGACAGACAAATGATTTCTTTCCAGATCTACTGTTTCTCCTGGGACTCACCTCCTCTGTGTGCATAGTGACTGAGGTCATAAAGAAGTTTGAAAGGAGCAGGGAAAAGATGCAGAAGCGTGGAAGTTCTTCTTTGTCACCTTCATCTTTTCTTGATGTATGATGCATATTGCATTCTTGTGTTTGCAAACTTAGGGGTTGCTGTCTGGAGATGGAGGAGGAAACAAAATAATATTTGGAGGATAAGGAAGTCCTGAGGGCTTTTGACAAGTCCTTTGTTTCACTGCCTATTGATGAACGTTCATGTTTCAAGACTGTTCAGAATTTGACTTCCACCTGTGGGAGTAATAAATGAAATTATGCAACTTTGGTAATGTTTTTCCTCAACCACAAAGTTACTTTTGAGATTGAATGGGATTTCGAGGAGTGGGGAGGGAGGGAGTGGGTGCTTAATTTAAAGAAACATCTAAGCCCAAGTCCCATTTTCTGCACTTAAAAGATACAACCATGTCAAATCCTTCCCTTAGGTATAAATATTTTAGTTTGTTTTTATTTAAAACATTGTACTATTTTACTTTCATGGTGGTGGGACTTTGCTACTAATACAAGGATAAAGAAAATCTTTCAGAGGCATTCCACTGGGTTTAGTCTGTCACACGAGTGCCATATTCTAGCTACTGTATTTATTTACTTCATCCCGCAATGTGTAAGCGGCTCAACTTGTGCTACCGTTTTGGTTTTCTTTGTATCCCGAGTTGTTTCTGCACAGGATGTGACCGCTGTCAGATCACTGTTTTTCTTTTCTGTGATTGAAAAGCCTATTCTGCAATTTGAAGTAAATGTTTGCTTTTCTTAGAGTGTGGTGTCTGCTTTAAAGAGCCTGGCCTTTACGCTGGGTGAGCCTGCTTGCTTTGATACAGCTTTAGATATGAGACCACGTCTTGTGCCGTATTTACTTTTGCTTAGGGCTGTTGGATCACTCAAGTGATTACATGACAGTTCTGTTACTGAAGTGATTTGCAGTGTAGTGAATTAAAAAATGAATGCACTAATCCTCACCCTAATGGCAAAAAACCCCACCCTGCTGTCAAAGAAGCTTGGTCTTCCTTCCACTACCCTAATCATAAACTTTTTATTGGTGCTGTAACTTGAACTTTTAACCTACAGAATGACTTTAATGCTTTTCTAGCCACTAATAATTCACTTACGTCTCGCTGTGTTAAAAAATTGTAATGTGTAATGGTTCGAATAGTCTCATAGTCACTAAGAAGACTGAAAACCTATGATGACTCAGAAAGGAAGATGGGGACACTTGATCTAAGTTCAGTACAGTTAACCTAGAACTAGGAATGATTTTGTTCAGCATATGGGATCAGTGTTTGCAATCAGCAAAGAGCAGCTGAATTCTGCACTGAACACATTTCTAGTAGATCCAGGTTACTGAGTCAGCACTCCTGAAGGAATTGTTGTAACGATAAGCAATTGTAGCATCTTAGTTATCTGAAAGTGAAATTATCTGAGTTTAGGTAGGTCAGAAGACTGAAGATGAGCTTCTCAGCAAATCCTGAGAATTTATGTTCTCCATGTTTATATTTAAACTCTGAGTATCCTTAGAAAGCCCATGCTTTCCTAAATAGTTTCAGAGGAAATTAAAAACTTTTCTCACAGCACTGACAGAGTGGAATCAAACAGAATTTCAGAGTGGAAATTTTAAGACTTCCTTTAAATGTCACTATTTCTGATGATTAAAGCCGTGAGAAACTACTACAAGCCCAGTAAAATGAAACACATAGGAGCATAATGGATCAGAGAATGATTTGGATTATAAAGGATTTTACGATGTAGGTACTAAAATAAAGAATTTTAAGCCCTTTTGACTTTATTTAAAGTAATCTGATGGAAATGTGGCTGCTGCAAAGAGGCGTGTGTAGAAACAGTGGATGGTTGGGCGTAGGTGCCATCTGCTGGTAGCTCAATAAGGAATAGTTTTAGCACTGGAAAAGTATTTCAATACTGTCCCAGACCAGATCTTGAAGGGAAACCACTTAAGGAAAGGTGGTTAACTTGAGTGCCAGCAGTCAGTTAAGGGCAGATGAGTGCCCACAATTACTCTGAACTGTCAAACCTGTGACATTCGCTGCCGTGCAGGAGCTCTGTGTGTGCATGTGAGCATTTAATTTGCCTAAACACTCCATAACGGGGTGGGGGGCAGAAGCTTGAGAAGTTTCTCCATGTGTACATCTCATCTCACTCTGCTGTCACCACGTAAAGCCAGTGCAGAGTCACTATTTTCTAACACGACAAGTTAAATTTTACTCTGATCTGCGGGACTGTAGTAACTGTTCCTCAAACACAAACTTTTAAAAATCAGCATTGAGGTAGATGGAGGAGCAGCCAGCTATGGTGTTGGGGGAAATAATTCCTCTAAAATAGCCCATCTCTGACGTGCTGAACACTTTGCTCTCATTTCCAATTAGACTGATACTTCCTTTAAAGCAAAACAGAACACCACAACTTTTACACACCTCCCCTTTTATCGTAGTTAGTTACAAAAATAATGAACAAGAAAACTGCCCAAAGACAGAATTGTTGGTAGAGACTGACACAGAAACCTATGTGCAAACAGCTGTGCAAATTCCAATTGAGTCACAGTTACTGCAGGAACATTTTCAGTCATCCACTTGAAGCAGGGCAAACCTGTTGCCAGTGGGTGACTGCCCAGTCCGTGCTGTGGCACACCTGACTTGCCTTTTCTTCTTCTTAGATGTTTTGTGGGGCTCAGATTTGGTCTTGGCCACGTTCTGAAAGAAATCTGAAGATACAGTTGACTCCACTGTACTTAACAGATCCTGATAAAGCCGAGTCATTTTTGGAGATGGACTAAACAGGTTTTCCACTGAGGGTGTTGACTGGAGCTCTTCATACAGTCTGTGCACTAGGGTCCCATTGTAGAGCCTGCTCAAAGGAAGAAGAGAACCCTTGTTCAGAGTCACATCTCAGCAGGATGGGTACATCAACATGCTGCCTCATGAGAATGCAGATCCTAACGACACACGGTCCTCACAGCAGCTCCCCTCCATGTTAGTGTCTTTAAAAAAGGGACTTCAAATGCCAGAGGAGTCCAACCAATGTTCCATCACAGTCCTCTGTAGAGAGTGATCTCAGAAATGCCCTTACCTGCTGAGGTCAGGCTCAGGGAGAGGAGTGCAAAGGAGCTGGTTGAGGTAGAGGCTCATCTGAAGGCAGCACTGCCACTGGCAAAAGCCGTGTGCAGCATCTAATTCAAACTCTTCACTTTGCCACTTCGTTTCCTTCCACTTGAGAAATTCACTGTATGCAGTGCTGTCCTCTTCAGCAGGTAATTCTGTGGCATCTAGGTTAGAAACAAAACCAGGACATGCAACTTTGTTCTGCTGAGGACTGCGCAGAAGAGACCTGCAACAAGCCTTCAAACCTCTGGTTCCCTCTCAGAAAGAGTAAGTTTTCTAAGGTCTCCAACTGAATATTAAGATGTAAGATTAAGCAGAAATACAAGCATGAATCTCCATGAGAATGTGAAACTGTGCAGTCATTCATGCATAATGTGATAACCTCAGGATACAATGATAACCAATGTCCATTAGTCTGTATTTGGACAACTGTACATAAATGAGGAAAAAATAATTGTAGAGTAGACTTTCAGGGTAGCTGAACACCTAAAATTGCCACCTTTGGAGACATACCTGGGTCATTTGTTATCCTGTGCAGTTCTCCAGATACTATGGCTAGAAGTAAAGCCTTTAACTGATGCAGGACGACTTTTGGTTCGGCACAATGTATCCAGAAGCAGGTTACTGCAACAGGGAGCTGTAAGTGACTGGGGACAGGCTCTAGGGAACTCATCTTTACTCCCAGAGTGTCCAGCAAAAGCATTTGACGGCATGACAAAGGAACCTGAAAGCAAATTAAAAACCTGGAGTGAAAAATTCCTGAGATTTGCTGTGAGCAATTTCCAAAAGGCAACACCACATGTGTTTAAACCAGCTAAAATGTCATGTTTTCCATAAGAAAGCAGGTTTCATAGATACTCTGAACAGGAAATACTTGGCACTGCTGTCCTGTGGTCACAAGCTGGTTTCTGAGTGTTGGTCTGCTGGCGAGCAGCAGGGCCCATGCTAGTGGGACACATACATCATGCAGCTGCCAGATTCACAGATGAAATAATGGCAATTTTTAGTAAAAAAAACTGGGTCAGATTTTGTTTCAGAATGTTGCTCTGATCTGTACCTTGATCAAATATAAGTTGAGTTTTGTAGCATTTGCGCTACACTTTCTGAATCTCATAAAACCATGTTTCTTCCTGTAATATAAAAGCAAGTGGTGTAACAGGATATGGGCTTGGAACAGGAAATTTAGTTGATGCTATGCTATATAAGGAAGGTTTTTTACATTGAGGATGGTGAAACACTGGAACAGGTTGCTCAGAGAGGTGGTGGAAGCCCCATCCCTTGGGATACTTAAGGTCAGGCTGGATGAGGCTCTGAGCAACCCCTTCTAGTTGAAGATGTCCCTGCTCACTGCAGAAGGTTGGACTAGATGAGCTTTAAAGGTCTCTTCAACCCAATGCACTCTGATTCCATGTTTTTGGTACTGTTGGTGTGAAGGGAAGGAAGCAAAGACGATCTCTGTGGTTTCTTGAGTATCAAAGCTGTCAGAACCCTGTGGGAGCCTCTGCATGAAGCAGCTACTTCCTGGGGTGGCACTGCATTCAGTGACCAGTCAGAATCACAGAATCATTAAGGCTGGAAGAGAACCGCAAGATCATCCAGTCCAACCATCAACCTGACCACTAAATCCTGTTCATCGACTCGTTTTTGAACAGGGATGGCACTTTGATCCTCTCCTTGGGCAGCTTGTTCCAATCCCTCATCACTCCGTCAGGGAAGACATTTTTCCTAAAGTGGAGAATGCTTTTTATCCAACACGAGGACTCTCTCTGGCCGTGAGGTGGCAACCGCTTACCTCCGGCAGCTTGTCCAAAGTATAATGGCCGTCGCAGAAATCCGGGGGCAGGCTTGACGGCTCGACAAAAGTCTTTTTGAGCGTGGCTTTGAGCCTGTCAAACTCGCACACGACGGTCGGGGGGCCGGTGGCTGCCACCGGCGACAGCAACAGCGCGTAGATGAGCTGTCGGATGGGCCGTGCGGGGCCATGCGCGCTGGGCCGCTCTGTGTTCTCCACCTGCACGGGCAGGAACACGCTGCGTACCGTCACAACGTCGCAGACGAAGGGGTCTAGCTCGCCGCGGGCCAGCGCCTCGCACAGCCACGGCGGGGCGACACCGCCGCAGTACCGTCCGCTGCAAAACCGCTCCTCGGGCTCCCCGTCCGACGGGCCGTAGTCACGCAGGGCCGCCCGGAGCAGCTCCCGCATCTCGCTCCGCCGCGGCTCCCGCAACCGGGACAGCAGGGCCTCCTCGGCCTCGGCAGGGCCGCCGAACCGCGACAGCCAGCGCAGCAGCTGTGGCAGGAGGGGCCGCGCCCGGTGCGCGCTGCCGAGGATCCGCTCCAGCGGGGCGGGATCGCCGAAGTCGTTACCGGCAAGGGCGGCCAGCAGCGGCAGGAGGTTGAGGGGCAGCGGCCCCAAGTGCGCGCAGAAGCGCGCGGCCGAGAAGCAGCGCGCGGGCACGTAGCAGCAGCCGCCGTCCCTCGGATCGGCGTCGCGCACGTCGCGCCAGCGGAAGTGGCTGAGCGGGCAGTAGCCGCCGGGCAGGTCAAAGAGGCAAAAGTCGCTGTCGAGGGCGAGTACGGGGCAGCCCCAGCTCCGCGCCAGCGCCGCCACGTCGCAGTCGGCCTCAGCGGGGCTCTGGGCCAGCGGCACCGATAGGGCGCGCACCGCCTGCACGAAGGTGGCCCGCGCCAGCAGCGGCGGCACCGACCGCGGAGACCCGTCCCCGCGCTTGCAAGTGCCCTGAGACAGGCTGCGGGCAGCGCGCAGCCGCGCCGCCGCGCGCTCCCGTCGCGCTCGCAGCTTCCTGTCGTCGAGGCCGCGGCCGCCGTCCATCACCACGAAAGGCGCCACCCGGCAGCGCCGCAGGCTGTCGAAGAATTCGACCACGGCCGCTGCCATAGGCCCGTAGTCGCCACCGCGGCGGCACCGGGGGTCGGCGGTGCCTGCGCACAAGCTGTGGTAGAGGCCGCTGCCGTCGATGACCAGCTTGGTATCGTGCACGCGCACGTCGGCCAAGAGCGCGCCTCGCTCCTCCACGAAGGCCGCCAGACCTCGCACGCCCATGGTAGTGGAAGCCTCAGCGGACCGGAAGTGGCGGGGGAGTGACAGCCCGATTCTCCAATCAGGGTGCAAGCTGTTGCCCGCTCGCCCTGCCCCTCCCCAGCGCGTGCGCTACGTCTCCTAGCGACGGGGACGCGGCGATCCCGAGTCTACGAACGAGAGGCTTGAGCCTGGGAGGGACCCGGGGGCAGACACAGGCAGCCGCGGGTATCGAGCCTGTTGTTAGGGTCAGCGGCCTACCCTCCGACAGCACCAGCAAAATCCTTCTTGGTTCTCCCTGTAAAGGTGCTGCCACTGCCTTTTCCTTAAGGAAAATCCCGGGAATATCCCTTTTTATTTCAGAAAGTTTAAAGGAGCAGGTCAGTGAAAACATCGGCAGGAAAAAGAAGGTAGCAAATGCTGAGGATATTTGGAGTATAAGTATAAAATCTCTGGAATTTGTACTGCAGGGGGTGGGGGTGGCAATAAAGCTGGCACATGGCCTCCATTGGCAAAGAAAGGCCCTTTCATGGAGTCAGAGAGGCTGTTGCTGAAGTAATCCATAGGTTATGTGGAGGAAATGCAAAACAGTAACTTGCATAATAAGCGAAGGAACGTCTGGTGAAGAAGTGGAGGTGCTTAGCATGGGTAGGTGGAACTACGAACGCTTGAACAACTTTTTTTTAGCTTACAGTAAAAGAGAAGGAAGAGATTTAACTCTGGCCAAGGAAGAAAGAAAAACAGTGACAACCTTGGAGTGAGGTAGGAGAGGTTGTGGGTCCATGTACCTCTCAGAGAATCAGTGTTATGAATGGTTCAGTCTCTAAAGTCTTATCAACTGACAGCTGTACCTTTCCAATGCTGTGGCTCAGCAGTCCATCTCCTTTGCCCACAACAGCAGTCGCTCCCTTGCCATACAGCACTGTCCAGCAGTAGAGACCAAAGCATTTCACAAATTTATGTAATAGTTATTGCTGTTGTTATCTACAGAGGGGAACTGCTGCAAGCTATAAGCAGTACTATAGATTTGAATGAAGATTTTCATACAATTGGTGCTTGACAAATCACTTTTTTTTTTTTTTGTTTCAAGTGTTTCCTGTGAACATCCATGGAAGAGTGAAAGGATTTGAAAGCTGCATTGTGGAGAAGTTGGTGTGGTTTCAGGTAATGCAGAGAAATGCTGAAATTTCAGGAAGCTGCCAAGCATGCTGCTCTTGCCAGAATTGCTTCTGCTGGCTCAGGAGCTGTGGTCGCGAGAAGGTACATGATTCAGAGGAAGCTTGGCAACGGGACCTTTGGCAGTGTGTATCTGGTTTCTGACAGAAAAGCAAAACAGGGAGAAGAATTGTAAGTAAACCCTCTGTATACTTTGAATAAAAATGCTCGAATATTTCTTGCGCTGTAGATATTTTCTTTGTATTGGTACTGCAGCCTTAACTGTTTAATGAGGACATAACACAGACTCAGACTTTATGTTGACTCAGCATTTCAGTGGTGTCTGGTTTTGTTTAAAATAATTTCTCCGATATGTCTATCTTGTGTTTGTATCTAAGTCTTTTTTTATTTACTTGTGCCAAATGGAATGGAGGGTGCTAGAAAATCTCAGGCCCTCATCTGCATAGTGATATACACCTCTGAGGCTTTGACACACAGTAAAACCAGTACAAATGTATGTAATTTATCTATTCCCCAGTGTTTTGCTTAGGAGAAGTTGCTGATGTTAGGCACACTCTGTGGAAAAGACACTCTGAACTGAAGTAAGTGTTGTTGCTGTCCTGGCAAAAGAGGGGCCAAGAAGGTAGCAAGACTATACCAGCATTTTTACAGCAAACAGCCATATCCCTGCAGTCATTCTTTCCCCTTCCCCTTGAGTAGCTTATCAGTTAATTGTAGCAAGCAATTATGGGTAAAGACAAAGCCTTTCATAGCAGAGATGTACATTCAGCAGTGGTCTTGAATGATGGTGCTATCATCTATGGGTAATGAATGTTCTAGTCAGTTTGGAGGTTGCAGCTGATGATCTTAAAGGTCTTTTCCAACCAGAAATGTTCTGTGATTCTGTTGTGCTGAGCAGAGCGCTGGGTGAAGCTTTGCTAATTCATAACTGTGCATGGGCAAGCAGTTCCAGTGCACAGCTTGCCATAGGGGCTTTGAATTCATAAATATTCACAAGGTGCTCAGATGTCCCTGTGGTGGAAAGCACCTGCTGAGTAGGGCCAGGCTCCCTGGTCAGCTCCTGCAGGTGGTAATCATGGGGTGTCAGCTGGCCTTCTGCCTGTGCCTCATATTATACCATTAATCCAGGCTCATGCCATCATCCTTTAGAAACCATGTGCTTAGCTGAATAATTTATCATAGGATTTTCAAGTATTCATGACTTTCTATAACAAATGCAATAGAATGTGCAGGTGGAGGAGTTTTGTAACTTGGGAGTAGCCAAGCGACAGCAGAGGGCTCTGTCACCAAATCCTCTGTGTGCTGCAGTTGAATTCCCACATATGCTGCCTATTTGCCTTTCGAAGTTTTCCAGAGGAATGGATTGATAAGAACAGTAACAAATGACTCCCTGCCACTTGTCCTGTGGAATACATTCTGCATTTGCTGGACAGTCAGTGTGGTTTTCCTCCTCCTTTTCTGTTTTGTGTGTCCTCATGTGACCTGTCAGTAAATGTAATTCCCAGTTCCCTGTTTCCCTCTGGTGCCTTTCATTTCTTCTAACAGAACTTCTCAGTGTTGCTGGGAGTTGCTTTGTTTTTGACTTGCACATTTCACTGATTTCTCTGATCACAGTATCGTACTCAGGAGGGCTAGGAAGTGTTAGAAGAGTTTTATCTAACGATTGGTGTTATATACAATTAATTTCCTCAGCATCGCTCAATTCCCTTTGCCTTTGATTGCAGACTATTTAATAGCAGGCTTTTGTATGGCTGTAAATTGCTTTTATCTCTTTCTTCCCTACCTTGCTTTTTTTTTGGTGTGCCATAGATAATGCAGATTGTATCAGAAATAAACATTACAGGAGATGCCTCTGCAGAGAGAATGCAGAAGAGTGAGTTTTCTTACTGAAGTTGCAGTAATTAGTATTTAAATTACTTATGGACATTAGTTCCACTGAAGGGACAATGCTGCTGGCATCAGTATCCTGGCAATAGGAAACTAAATCTGTCACTATTCTATTAGCAAGAGGAACATAATTCTGCTTGCATATTTATTTACATTCAGGAAGAAGCCAATTAAATTTAACATTAGGAAGTGTTTTAGTGGAATGTCTGTGGATTGCATGTTATAGCAAGTACAGTGTGTCTGGTTTCACATTGCAGCTCCTCTTCTTCAGATTTGTTTGTTTTCTGTGAGCTGATCAGGTGGTATGAGGGTCCTTCTTCAACACTTCTCATTGAAACTAATTTTAAAACTCAAAGTAATTGCTGTACAAGATAGATTTGTTTTGACAGATGTGGTAGCCTGATGTAACATGGAAACTGAGTTAATTGTATGCTTGGGAACAGCTTTAGTTCTTGAATGGCATCTCCTTTTTCCAAAGGGCAACCACAATTAGCAGAGAACAGTTAACGGTGAAATGTACCAGGGATGTGTAATGAAATCGCAGTGGAGCAGTGCCTGCTTTAGATGAGTTGATGCTTGATAGAATTAAGTCTTCGAAGGTGCAGAGAATAAACAAATCATTTAGTCCTTGTCACATTTCTCTCTGAAATTCCCTTTTGGTTAGTGGCAGCAAGATGTTTAATTATGTTCTTGAACAAGAGCAGGCTGTGGAGAGATGGTGAACAGTAGGTGGTGATAGCACAACACGCAAAGTGTTGCTGGAAACCACTGCATTTGCAGGTATTTAATCTCGACTCCATAATAATTTTTCATTATTTTCCTTATTTCTTCAGTTCAATCATGCTCTATTACTGTTTGATTTAGAGCTGAAATGTATTAATAGACTATAAATACAATTACATTTTATATTTTAATTTCTGTCTAGGAAAAAAATCACAGGTTTCAAATATGAGTCTTTAGAGCAAAACTCTCCCTCTACTAATCATTTTCATGCTTCTATTTTGTAACTTCAAATGATGTAGTGTAGATGGCAACCCAAAATTTCTCAAAAAACCTATTCCAAATAATATTTTATATTATTATTTAATAATAACATAAAATTTTAATATCTAAATGAGTAACATTAGTGGCCAATTTTTGTGTGCTTTCATTTGCTTTATCTTGATTGTGTGACTGAAGTTTTCTTTCTAGATGCAAACAACTCCCAGCTCTGCATATGAATTAGAACTGAGTTGCAGAAAACCAGCTCCTTATTTACAAAAAGTAAATGTTACTGATTTCTTCCTCTGGGGATTAATTTAAACAAGAAAAACACTCGTCTTGTCTGACAGCTGATGACAGCATCAGGATGGCTGAGTGACTAAGATGACAAGCCGTTTCTATACATCAACACGTCAGGCTTTCATCACTTTCATCGCTCTCTGGGCTACGCAAGAAGCTGGTTTAGGTGGCATTTAAGACTTGTGTTTGTCAGTTCTGTGACAGGAAGAAAGAGCAGTGTCCCGTGTCAGGATTGCAGTGGGTGTTTCCAAGCATCAAACTTGTTTGTGAAGATGCTGAAAGTCCCTGGTATGGGTGTCCAGTGCCCTGCCAGGGGCAGGTTTGGCCTTTCCATATCCCCAAAGGCTATGGGAGATTCACCACATTGGGTCAGTAAAATATTCATGAGATCTCAGATGGTTCCTTCACACATAGACTCATGAACCCTGCCCAGGGCTGGTAAAGCAGCAGACAGTGGCCTTTGTGTGCTGGAGGCCCTTTTGAACATTCCACCAGAAATATCTCAGCAAAACCCCTTCTTTGTCATGGTGCTCTGCCCTAGGTTTTTTCCAGGACAAGTTGATAGTAACTCCCCAACTCAGGCTCAGGATAGAGCTAAGTCTGAATGACACCTTTGCTATGGCACATTGTTTTGTTGAAATGGAAGTATATGAAATGTCCTGTTTATTTTTCAGCCTTTTCCAGGAGGTTTAGAGCTGCCCAAAGCAAACATTAAACACTGAACATTTAGGGTTCATTGGAGCAGCAAAATTAGGTTTCAGCCACAACTGCTACCCTAAAACCAGTCACAGAAATGCTTCCTTCTGTGGGAATTTTCTCACACATCCATGGATAGACTTTGGCAGAAGCAGCAAAACCAGACAGTTTTGTGCTGCTGCTTACTTCTTATATGAATCCTGGGCATATGCTGTGAGTGGGTTTGAAAGCACTCAGATTTGATTTTTTTATTTATGTTTATTACTATGCACTAATCCATAGCACTGAAAACATGTGAAAAGGGAAACAGTGCAGCGGCAAATTAGTGAAAAAAATACCAGTAGTATCTTTAAAAAGTTGCTTACTTGCTGTGGTGACAAGCATGTTCAGTTATATTTTAGTGCATTCTCGTTGTTCACCTATATTGCCTCACTGTTTCATAGAATCATTTAGATTGGAAAAGACCTTTAAGATCATTGAGTTCAACTGTTAATGTAATTCCTATTGCCAAATACTTGGTTAATGTTGTTATTTTGCTTTTCATGGAATTAGGCTTTTTTTTATTACATTATTTTATATTTTGCATTTTCTGCTTTTATTAATATAAAGATGTATTTGTCTTTTTTTCTCTAGAAAGGTTCTAAAGAAAATCTCTGTTGGAGACCTAAAGCCTAATGAAACAGTAGAAGCAAATCTGGAAGCACAACTACTATCCAAGTTGAACCACCCAGCCATTATCAAATTTTATGCAAGCTTTGTGGAGCAAGACAGCTTCTGCATTATCACCGAATACTGTGAGGTGAGACTTGCACACCACTCAGAAGTCTGACAGCACCAGAATAGGGGCTGAAAAGAAGCTTAGCCCAGTATTTTTAGTGTTTGGTTGAAATTTGTTACTTGTGGTGCCCTTGTTGGATGCATTTCCAATGAGCAGTGTTACCTACTCGGGTGAGACTCAGAGCTCATCAATAGGCCAACCAGAGAAGAGGAAACAGGCAGTTTGAAACACTAGTTCATTCTGTTCACTGTAATCAGCATTGCAAGAAAGACTTAGACACAGTACTGGAGCTGTGGGGGAGCTTACTATGTCCTATTGGTAGGTAAGAGAGGATGAGACTGGGAATACAGGGACAACACTTGCCACAAGGAGGTGATAACATGAAGCTGATTGTATGGGTGACAAGTTGGGTAGAATCATTGGCTTTATGAAGTGAAGAACAGTGTGAGCCAAAGACTGGAGTGTAGTGGATACAGCAGATATTACAGCAAGATACACCACCATAATGTTGCCAGGTTTTTTGACTGCAGCATTTGGTTTAAAAACATATTGCTGAAATCTGTCCTAAGGCTTTAAAATAAAAATTAAAACATAACTGAGCCAGCTTTTTAGGAGTTTATAGAAAAACAAGGGCTGACTTTGTATTAAATATAGATGTGCTCTTTAAAAAAAACAGTCTGTCACACATACAGTGATCTTCTGAGGAAACTGTGGAGCAGACTCGGCACTTGTGCTCTGCTGGATATCTGAAGTGTGTTGGAACCTCATGTCTTTGGGCTACTGGATTATCTGTCCACAACCTGGACTTGTACTAACCAGTCACATTTCTCCAAGCTTCTGGCTTTGGCAGAAATGATGAAAGAAGTTTTATTCCTGCCAGTCACTGTGTCATTAGAAGCTTTCTTTGATGGCATTTAAGTGCCTGGTTATTGCTGGGATTTTTACAAATTAAATGTGAAATTCTCAGTTCAATCACACGATGTGAATATATGTTAACCCATGCAGAGGCTCTCTGCATCATCCTCTGAATGTCTGACAGCTCTGGCTTGATGGAAATTTGGTACTGCCAAGTGTCTGCAAGTGCAGAGCTCAGAACTGAAGGGTTATTCTAACGGCCCAGATATTCCTGTGCACTGAGATTCATTTTCTCTCTGCTGGTGGTAGAAATAGGAGAATGCATTTAAAATACTTACTCTAAATGTACAAATATGTTGTGATATTTTTCAGGGTGGGGATCTAGATTTTAAAATTCAAGAGTACAGAGACTCTGGGAAGTCATTCACACAAGGACAGATCATAGCCTGGTTTGTACAGTTGTTACTCGGAGTCAACTACATGCACAAAAGGTACAGTGAGAGCATTTATCCTGGGAAGGGTGCAAGTGCACTGACTGACTAGTCATAGATACTCACTCAAAACCAGATGGATTGTCTTATAGCCACTGCTGTGGTTTATGTCGTACACCTAAAGTGTAATTAATTATCTCTCCTGCAATAACATTATGTACTACAGCTTATAGCAGCACAGTGCTAGATCTCTTTCACCATTAGACACATTTTTTAAAGAGCCAAGTGAAAAACAGATTTCAAGGAACTGAGAAGATGTGATTTGTCCCCGCGTGGTGTGTAGCTTATGATGTTTCAGTCTTTGATGAAAAAATTAAGTCTGTAAAAGCTAGTTGGGCTTTTTATTTTCCTTTTGATCTCTGTTCTTGTAAAGTTCTTTAATCTTTTGTGCCATTACTGTAAACATTTGAACTCTTAGTCTAGTCTATATACATATTTGTCTTTCAAATTTGCTAACGTGCGTTGTCTGAAGTAGAGGTCCTTGAGCTTTGAGAATCTCTCTCATGGCTGTTTGTCTCATCCCTTATTCCACTGCAAATATTCTCCTGGCAGAAAATAAGAGGTAATGCTTTTCATAGGAGTCAGACGGAAGGACTGGTCTCTGACACTAACATGAAGCCTGTGTCTGTATTTTCTCTTCTGGGATCCCCAGGTGCCTTTTTATTATCCTAAGGCTTGTGGGTGTCTGTGAATGCACCTCTGTTTTATGAAGCCTATTAATGCCTGTGTGTTAACCACTTGCAGGGTCCCACCATAGTAGTGGTGGCCTGGCTCTCCCAGCAAGGAGTGAAGTTAACTACTTAAGGTACTTGGTACATGACTACAAACTTTTCAAGCTGGATGAGTTTGAATTTCCTTTTATATTCCAGGAGGATACTTCACAGGGATTTGAAAGCCAAGAATATATTTTTGAAAAATAATCTTCTTAAAATAGGTAAGATTTCCATCCTTTTAAAAGATATACTTTAGTGAGATGGAACAGTCCATCAGACATTTTGTCAATAAGGAGATTAAGTAGTGTCCTATCTGATACAGCATTTTAATTGGGGTCAGAAATATATCTGACAGTCGGATGCAGAGGCGGTGAAATCTCCGTCTTTGTGGGTGCTCCAGGTTTGTCTGGACCTGGACCTGAGCAGCCTCATGTTATTTTGAAGTTGGCCTCGCTTTGAGTCATGGGTTTGAATCCGAGAAATCCTCAAACCTACACTGTGATTTTGTGATTGTTTTATTTTGAAAAATTACAGAAAAATGTGTTTTCCCTGTTTAAAATACTGGCAGGTTTTTTGGATGTACAGTCATTGTCATGTCTAACAACACAGATATTTCACGTGAGCAGGTATAGATTTATATGATCAGGTTAATGGTTCTGCTGTTACTTTTAGGGGACTTTGGAGTTTCTTGTCTTTTGATTGGTTCCTGTGATCTGGCAACTACCTTTACTGGAACACCATACTACATGAGTCCAGAAGCACTGAAGCACCAGGGATATGACACAAAGTCTGACATTTGGTGAGGAGTCAGCATTTATTTTCTAGGTCAGCAATTTGAGTTATTTAGGAACTTTATTTTTAAATGGCTCTCTTAGTAGCGTGCTCAAAGGTGTGCAAAGGTAGAAACGTGTCAGTTCTGTGCTGAGATGGCAGATGGCACATGTTGTTGACATCAAGCCTGCTGAGGTGATAATTAGAGTATTGTAATGAGAAGCTGGGATCTGTTGATAGACATGAGGGAACCTTTATGTGTGCAGGTATTTTTGCAAGCTACAGTAAAAAATGCTTTTTCAGAATGGGCAAAATTTCTGGCTTGTTTGTGTGTATCCCCTAAACTGTCTTGTGATTCGAGGTGATAGTTAAGCTACAGTGCTTTTTAATCATAGAATCATTAGGGATTAAAAGGGACCTCAAAAGATCATCTAGTCCAATCCTCCTGACACACCTAGACCAAGTCACACAGGAACACATTCAGGTGGGCTTTAAATGTCTCCAGTGAAGGAGACTCCACAACTCCCCCGGGCAGCCTGTTCCAGTGCTCTGTCACCCTCACTGGGAAAAAGTTCCTTCTGATATTTGTATGGAACCTCCTGTGTTCCAGCATACACCCATTGCCCCTCGTCCTACCACTAGATGACATTGAGAAGAGCCTGGCTCCATCCTCCTGACACCCACCCTTCACATATTTATGGACATTAATGAGG
>JAOXOE010000506.1:25883005-25925427 GCA_028565055.1 Phoeniculus purpureus
CACCCTAATCCCTCATCCAAGTCATTAATGAATAGATTGAACAGGACTGGTCCCAGCACCGACCCCTGGGGCACTCCACTAGATGCAGGCCTCCAACTAGACTCTGTCCCATTGACCACCACTCTCTGGCTTCTATCCTCCAGCCAGTTCATGATCCATGTCACTACCCAAGTATTGTCCTTTCCAACCCAAGGTCAGTAGACTAAAAAGCCTATTGTCTTAAATTTTTATGTATGGAGTAAGTTGTGGAATTAGGGTCAGAGCAATTGGGTTATTTCCAAACCCTCCCAGGCAAAAGTTTCAGCCCTCTGTGGCTGACAACACCCTCTTGTTTAACCAAGGTTCATGTTACAGTGGCACACTCTTTCCTTAGGAAATGCCTGACTGTGTTGGCACGTGTAGGGACACAGCAGGTAGGACTCTTCCATCCCCTGGTCACACCACACATGCTCGATGTAGTGTGTTCCCAGCCCCAGTGCAGCAAAATGCCCTGGCTGTTCTTTTCATCCTCCCCCAAAGCCTCAGGTGTAGGCAGAGTAGGTAATAAATGGGCTGCTCTGATGTGGCAAATCCTGTGCTCCTAATGGCTCATTAAGCAATTTCTAGCTGCCATAATAAACCAGATTGATTCTGCCCAAAGCATTTACAGTACAAGCTGTCAGGCTGGGATTTTCCTGCCTTTTTTCCTTCTCTCTGGCTGGTTTCCATTTCACTTGCCACTTGTGCAAGGCTTTTTGTTGTTCTTAAAAAACTGGGCAATTGCATGTCTTTAGTTGGTCTTTATGCAACCATTAGCAAAAACATTCTGCTAATTCTTTTCATGTTCATATTGAAAAGTGTCAGTGAGGGGATGCCCTGGTTCTCTCTCCTCTGCCTTGGTTGCACTGGCTGTAGAGCCAAGGTTTCAGCTTTGAAGTTTACCCTTCTTTTATTGCCAGAGAGACCAGACCAAAATTAATAACTGGCACTTTATTTGCTCTAAAAGGTGATGTTTATACCCTTCTCATCAAAACCATTCACCGTGTTAGTTTAAACTGGAATTTTAGCCATGGTTTATTGTCAGAAACAAATTTGCAAAGTCAATTTAAATAAATCCAAACACCACTTAAACTATTTTCTCAGTCAGTAACTATTTAAAAAAACTTCATCGTTAATGAGTAAACACTTGGGGTGTTTCATGTTATAATGGTTTTGCTTTCTTTTTACATATAGATATGAACGTGAGTCTTTATAAGAGTTTAAGTGTGTGCCTGCACTTGTGGAAATTCTGTAATAGTGTAATGATTTAACCACAAGTTATTGATTTATGATCTGAATAACAATACTTCAGATGAAAAAGGCAGCAAGATATTGAAACATCCTGTTCTCAAGAGGAAGGGGCACACAGTTGTGGTCTTCCTTATTGCAATGTCACTATACATGCTACTATTTTATTCTTCCAGGTCTCTGGGGTGCATTTTGTATGAGATGTGCTGTATGGAACATGCATTTACTGGGCACAATTTTTTGTCTGTTGTGTTAAAAATTGTAGAAGGTGATACACCTTCTCTTCCTGAAAGCTACCCCAGCAGCCTGAATGCTCTGCTGTGCAGGTACCTTGTTTTCTTGTTCTACTGGTTTTTGAGTTCATTTGGAAAGTCGCTTCATTATGACTTTTGCTTTTTAATGTTTCAGCATGTTAAATAAGAATCCTTCACTGAGACCAGCAGCAGCAGAGATCCTACAAATGCCTTATATTGATGAACAGCTGAAGGTATATTGGTAGCTGTGCACTTACCACTTGAGTTTATAGTTTGCAAAAACAGAATGGGGGTAGAGAAAATGTGCTGAGGAAAAATAATTTCAGAGCAGTCCCCGGGATTGATGCTCCCGTGGACTTTGGGAGCTAAGTTACAAATGTGACTGTGGTAGTGAGGTATTACAATGAGGATGGTGAAGGAAGTGGAGCACCTCCCTTATGAGGAAAGGCTGAGGGAGCTGAATCTCTTTAGCTTGGAGGAGGCTGAGGAGTGACCACATTAATGTCTATAAATATTTGAAGGGTGGGTGTCAGGAGGATGTCTCAATGTCATCTAGTGATAGGACAAGGGTCAATGGGTGTAAGCTGGAACATAGCAGGTTCCATATAAATATGAGAAGGAACTTCTTGCCAGTGAGGGTGACAGAGCACTGGAACAGGCTGCCTGGGGCAGTTGTGGAGTCTTCTTCACTGGAGATGTTTAAGATCCGCCTGGATGTGTTCCTGTGCAACTTGGTCAGGTTCTGCTGTGTCAGGGGGATTGGACTAGATGATCTTTTGAGGTCCCTTCTAATCCCTAATGATTCTATGATTGGCTCTTAGCTGAAAAGTCTGACTGCTTTAGCCTCAGTGTTGATACCACTTCTGTTTTATTTCCTCACAGAATATACAGGATGAATTCACAAACATGGCTATGAAAGACAAGGCACTTAACTGGCAGAAAGAAACTGCTCCCATTTTTGATGCTGTGTAAGATTATGACTTTTGTCTTTACATTATGAAGGTTTAGATCCTCATTTTCATTATGTCATTTTTGCTGCCTGTGCACCTATTAATTATTTAATATGAAAGCTGTTTCCTGAATGACACCAGTCTAAAACCATATACACCTAAACTAGTACTCAGCTAATGTGTCTTTAGGATACTGTATATTTGTCTTGTAACTGTAGTGAGAAATGGCTCACTTGATTCTGGTCCCATGCAAGTCATACATTTTAAATATTTAAGTAAGCAGAGAGCTATACAAGTTCAGTTCCAACATGTATGAAAAATGGCTTTTTACTCCCAAGAGATTCTTATAACTTAAATTAAGTTTTTTGATTTAAAGGGGACAAGAAATATGTCTACATTATTCATACTTTAGTTTGTTCCTTTCCTATGAATAATTGAAGTCCTCTTGCCTTTGTCCCTAGTCTTTCATATTTCAGACTAATATTCATATCTTTACACTACTTCTCTCTGTAGTCAACATTTGGAAAGCAGAATGGAAACTTCTCATTTATTAAAATCTTCATTTCAGAACAACAGGAGTGTTACCATTTGTACGGTCAGAAACCTGGGCTCTTAGATGACTCAAAGTGAATTTATCTTGTAAGAGTAAAACCAGTCATTTGAAATGAATACATGGTATAATACGTATTTACTATCCTGTGTATTTTTTGTTGTAAGTCAAACATGACTGCCAAGACACTGCAAACTGTGCTTTGGGTTTTGTAATTACTGTGAGATAAAAATCTGAGAGGAATATCCTTTTTCCAATACCAGACTGTATTGCTTTCCTGTGCTGCTAAATAGAGCTGGGATCCATCTGTCAATAATTCATGCTCAGCTTTCAGAGATGGTCTGTGGAGACCATTTTACACATTAATTATTGTTACTGATTAGGACCAGAAATTCAAGAGGACAACATAATCATTATATCTGTCATTAAAGACACATTAATATTCTGTTTTATTCTAGACAGTTTGCAGCAATCAATGTAAAATGTATGGGCGATGCTGCTTTTTTCTGTGGTTCTCATTTAAAGACCGCCTTTGTGCTTGGAATATGCTCAGTAATGAAGCCTGACAGGATAAATACTTCACTGTGCTTCCACAATTATTCTGTTAAGGAGCTGAGTTCTACTATTTTCCACTCTCACCTGAAATTATTCACATTCATCATGAGTCTAAGTTTAAGTATTTCCATTTAAAGGAGGCATTATCTTTCCAGACTGAAGCCTATTTAGCCTATGGTAGTACGTGTCACTTTCTAGTGATTCCATTTGAAATGCCACTATGTTTTAGTACCAGATCAGAATACTGATATTTACATTTTTATATGAAGATGAATTTGCATGTTTTTGATTTCAGGCAGAGGAAAGTTCATTTGCAAACTCTGCAGGAACTGTCTGAAGTACAGAAAATGACACCGCGGGAACGAATGAGGCTGAGGAAGTTAAATGCTGCAGACGAGAAAGCAAAGAAGTTGAAGTAAGTTGAACATCCAGTGAGCACCATGCCCTGACTGTGCGGATTTCCCCATCCAACAGACGAATGAGAAAGTTAGAACCATTAAGGTCACAGTAAAAATAGAGTCTCCAGCTCCTCAAAGACAGTGGGGGTTTTGGATGAGTTCAGTCACAATAATTATTTATGTAGAGGAAAGAACATTTGCCCAGAACTGGTATACTGAGCACCGTGTCTCTGGTTAAATATATTTTAAAAGTCTTTCAGATGCTACTTTTTAATGAAGATTGCACAGTCTGAAGGGTTGGACATTTAGTTACCATCCAGCTCTTACCTGTTGTTTTGGCCCCAGAGAGTTGCCAATAGAAGTTAATAGCTCAGAGGATGTTTTTACCAAATGATCAAATGAGGGTACTGGAAATGTTACAAAGTCCCTTTATGACTTTTACAGGCTTTTATTGAGTGAGTAAGACATAATAAAGGGAGATTTGAAGGAGAGTAAGAATGATTTCTGAGTGGAATATGAAGAACAGTTGTAAGGTTTATGTGTCTGTGTGTGGGTTCCTCTTAAATGAAAAGAAGTAAGTCCTGGTTTGATGACCCACGTGAGTGTTTTCCCAGTTAAAAACATTCGGTGTTTTGTTTGATATGAATGAACATCAGAAAAGCGTCGCATTCCTTTTTAATTCATTTCGAGAGTCTCTTCAAAAGCATTTTGCAGAGCGTAGCGTAAATTAACAAATGTTTGCTCGGTTATCTACAGAGCGTAAGAGGGAATAGTAATTTGTCATCATGAGAACTGGCATCGTAACTGTTGTGCCAAAGCAACGAAGCAACTCAGTGAGGCAGTGATGTCCTTGTGTGGAAAAGTACTGCGAGGTGATGTGAAGACTGAAACCACTGTATAAAAGGCATTACACTTACACTGCCCTGCATGGTGTTTTCAATAACATGGAAGCCTAAGTTTTGTCCTTAAATGAAGTTTATAAATATGAAGCCTGTCTCTCCCTTTTTTCAAATGAAGTTTGGGAAATAATACTAGTTGCGGGATAGTTCAGGGTTGCTTTTAATTTTCTTTCTTTCGTGCATTTAAGTGGTTTATATTTAGATTTTCATGGTGTTTTTCTTCCCCACAGTAAAAAAGTTAAATATACTTACTTTGTAGTAGAAGGAGGGCATATTAATCTTCAAGCCTTGTTCTTGGTCATGAATCTTTAAAATTAATCTGTATCTATCTCTGGCTTGATGCCAGCTGGCTCTGTCTGGAACTATTTGAAACAGCAGGAAACCGGTACATTCTCAAGGAATGGAGATCTGCTTTCTGCAGCACAAATCTGGAGACAGATGGGAACACTGTGACGGAAGCTGGAGGAGCTGCTTAGTGTAGCATCTAGGTTAAGTAGCACCATTTGGAGATCCACAGCGATCAGCTCTCCCCAGGTGACATGTTGCCGCTTGTCTTCAGCTGCAAAGTCCCTGCAACTACATTGGGGAGCAGAATCCACAGTGTTTTAAGATATTTGGAATAAATGAAATAGACAGGGACCAATAATTTACTGTTTCTGAGCTATATTATGCAAGTCATGAAAGGAAACTCTAAGTGTTTGGAAATAAGTAAATGCCATAAACATTTGAGACCAGGGAAGTTTGCTTTTCCATATGTACTTACAGAAGATCCCTTTGTGCACTTCCTGATAGCACATTCTGAACGCTAGTGTTCTGTGTTTACAGACGGCTGGCAGAAGAAAAATATCAAGACAATATCAGAAGAATGCAAGAGTTCAGGTCCCGTAATTTTCAGCAGCTGAATGTTGATGTCCTACATGTAAGTGGGGGCAATTGTTTAGAGGTCTTTTTTGTACACAGTCAGTGTTCAGTACTTTTCTGTTCCCCACATGCATCCTTTAACATTAGGGGCACTGTTCTGTTCTGAGACTAGTAACTTGGAAGTGTCTCAAAGCCTGGATGGCTTAGCTGAGCCCGCGGGTCTGTGATGAGGGAAAGTACATTCAGTTATTCAGATATGGCTTGACAAACTCTATTCATCACACTATTTTCTTTTATTAAGTCACCCTTAAATCTACTCTCTGCTCTCTGCAATGTACTTAGTCTGTGTGACATCAGGGTTCAGAATCCATTAATTTTCCAGGTAAGTTTAGAATTATAATCCTTTAAGCACTCTAATGTGGCACAACTATGGGGTCTTTTTATTTGATTAGTTAAGAAGGCTAACATTTCATCAGGCTTTTTTGGTACAAATGAAGCCTGGGAATGACTCCTAGTGTAAGCTGTCCTTGGCTTTTGAGCTCCCTGCTTACAGAAGAGAATAGGTCTGTTAATTTCTAGAACTCCATCTTATCATAGAGAACAGCGTCAGTTTGGAAACAGTGAAAGCATCACAGAAATCATGGGGGTTTGTTATGTGCTTTGTCTTCCACCTTTGCTTTCACACGCACTCTAGCTTCTATTTCCTGTTTTGTCTGGAGAAAAAAATAAAAATCTCTCTGCTTATGGCTGAGTCACTACTGATCATTAACAACATTAACAGAAAAGCTCTTATTTCTTCTAGTATTTGTTGAATACAAGTCCCAGCAGTTGTGTAGATTGGGGCAGCCAGTGACTTGTGATCCTGCTGAAAGCTCTGACTGTCTTACCTTGCTGCTTCCTTTGACATGCTCCTTCCTAAGGAACGTGATGAGCAGAGTTCGAAGCCCCCGAGTCATTCTCAGCCAGTCCTTTCCTGCGACCGTGTGTCTGTAGGACGTGATGAACCAAGTGGAAATGATGCAGGCCAACTCTGCATGTCTGAACTTACAGAGCGAGGTAACAATTCAAAATCTCATGTTGAAGTGAAAGTTCCTACTTGATTTTGTCCTTTGCAGTTAATTTATGGTGGGGAAACTGCAGCATGAAAAGTGGTCACATTTGAAAAGCTGTCAAAGAATTATGAGACAAGAAGGACAGTTATCTAGGTGGGTGTATGTAGAACAGATGTACAGAGAGTTTATGTGACAGGAGGCCTATGTTCCAGAGTTTGAGTGGTCTGTGAGCAGTGACAGAATTGAATACACTTCTCCAGGCGAGATGCTGAGTTAGAGGGAAAAACTTTGACTTTGCACATGTGAAATGACTGGTATTAGAAAAATGTTTCCTAAATTGTCTCTCCAGTGTAAAGATGAACAATAATTCAAGAGCATTTGCACCTTTGGTAGACTTCAATGCCATTTTCTTTGACTATAACAAATAGAGAAGCAGATGGAAACTCTTTAGCTGTGTTTATCTGACCTATCCTCAGATACTCAGCTACTGCCTAAAGAACACGATGTACTGTAGAGCAGGTACTTCTCTGTGCACAGATGAACAAGGTCTTCAGAAAGGTCAGACTGTGGAAATTTTTAAGAGCATGTTTGTGTGTTTTGTTCCCACAGTGTTCCAGAATAGTGTCACACTCCTAAATATTTAACCATCATTGTGTGAGAGCAGTTATGGTGAAAGATTTTAAATCAGACTAGAGACTTGCAGGTGTGCACTAATACACTTTGAAGAATGAAAATTGCCTTTCTCTAACAGCTCTGCCTTTTAGCATTGGTTCCAGGTGTCTGTGAAGGCATTAAAAGGAGTTTGCAGTGGAGGTGAGCTTTTTCCTTTCAGTGTAGCCCTGTTTCTGTCCGTGGTGCTGGTGTGCTGTTTCACAGTATAAGGAGGGGTGATCTGTGTGGGTGAGAACCCAGCTGCTAGAAATACACCCCGGGGGAGGGTGGGAGCTGGCAGAGAGAGGGCCCAGAGAAGGCAGTGCATGTGTGTGGGAGATGTACTGGGGGAAGAGTACAAAGATACCTAAATAGAAACAGAACAACATGCATGAGAGGAAGAAACCAGTGTTCTGCCTTGAGAGGTCATTAGCTGTTGTGCTGTAACGCAGACCAGTAGATGCATTTGTATCTATGGTGCATGAGTTGGGTTGGTCTCTTGTACAAGACTGGCTGGGTGGTTAATTGGTTTTGCCAGTCTCTGACAGCAACATGGTGGGCTCACAAGGAAAAGGAGATATGGATAGGCAAGAGAAACTACCAGATTTCTCTGCTTTGTGAAGAGATCTGTCACTATATCACATTCATTATGTCAGTGCAAGTCCTTTTGCTTTGGTCACAGAGTCTTCTAATGAGGCCGGTTCTTAGAGCATAATTCCTCTCCACTCTGCTTACAACTTGATTTTTATTAACTGGCTCTAAGTTTGCAGAGGGATTTAAAAGTAGGAAACACTAGTTATGGGGATTCACTTGTCAAGGACACAGAAATCTTTACCACAGCATGCATTGTACTTATTCATTTGGAAAATTAGTGTAGAGTATCTGAAGTTTCCCAGTTTACTACATGGAAAATCTTCTAGCAGAGAAGCTCAGTGTTGATAGCTGAGGAAAGCATGAAGAGTGAGGTATAATCCCATTACACAGCTCTAATAGCTAGATGTTCAAGGTTTCTGATTCAATTTCTAAGGCAGGACTTGCCTTGAAATTGACTACAAAATCATAAGCTGTATCTCAAAGTGTGTCCAGGTAGCTCAGCGCAATTACAAGTGTGACAAAGCCTCACCACTTCTCTGATCCTTCTGGTCTGGATCAGTGTTTACAGTGGGAAGACACTGGGCTAAAAGCCATCTCCATTCCTACACCCCTCACTTTCGACCAGAGCCCTAAGGGAGTGTTCAGCTCAGCAAGCCACAGCCCAACAGACATGAAAACTGAGAGCCACACGCTGGCATTTGTGGCTGAAACTGTCACTCTGCAGTCATACCAGTTGCACACCTGATGAGACAAGGTAAACAAGAGTGGGGAAGATTTTTGAGTAATTTTTTTCAAGAAACCCTAACGTGCAGATGCATCCATATTTCTAAGGGCTTGTTCTCTTTGCAGCACTTAAGTGTCTGGAATGAGTACGACAATGCAGCAAACCAACCAAAGTCCTAAGGGACACCAATAAAATACCATATCTTGTATTTTTGGATGCTGTTAATTGGGGCTTCACCCATGTTCACACCCATTTCTGTAAGAGCCCCAGGTCTGCATAAACTGCAGCTCTGCTCTTGTGTGTGGGAAGGAGCAAAGTAACTTAAGCTAACTGCTCGTGGTATTTAAATTCTTGGTAGAGAAAGAGAATGTAAAAAATTAAAGGCATGTAAACTAAAGGGGCATAATACATGATCCCTCAGGTCCATATTCCTTTTTCCTTCTGCACACTGCAGATTATAACATGTTGGATTCCTCAGTTTACTCTGTTGCATGTTGAATTCCTTGTTTACTCTTGTTATTCATTTCTCCTAGCAGCCCCCAATTT
The DNA here is from genome assembly GCA_028565055.1 of Phoeniculus purpureus. Taxonomy (NCBI): domain Eukaryota; kingdom Metazoa; phylum Chordata; class Aves; order Bucerotiformes; family Phoeniculidae; genus Phoeniculus; species Phoeniculus purpureus. The sequence goes on from JAOXOE010000506.1 coordinate 25,892,306, forward strand.
CATCACGACTCCAACACAGCAAAGTCCATTACAGTAATTGTCTAGGTTACTGCTGTATTTGCAGTGCTAATTGTAGCTCAGCAATGTATTGATGTGAGTTTTGAGTGGGCAAAGTTCAGTGCATCCTCAAATAGGAACTGTTCACTCAGTATAAAATGCTGCTGGTTGTTTTCGACTCTGTTGTTTTTGTAAGCTTTGTTGAAGAGTTTTCAAGGTTGGTTTTTTTTTTTTAAATCAAGGTTAAAGAGTCTCTAATATTCCTGAGCACGTACTCCTTGTGTCCAAATCAGGTGTATTTTACATCTTTGCACCCAGACTCTGCTGCTCACAACCGCCCGCCTGCACCCACTGTGGATCTGAACCATCCCCATTTGTTTTCCACTCATCTAGTGGACTTCAGATTGTGACATTAACCCACTTTATGGATTAAAAATTGCATTTTTGAACCGGAGGAGGCAGAAGAAGTGACTGTCCTGGGGGCAGCTTTTTGTATTAACATGTGAACTCTTCCCTCCCAACACTGTTGCTGGGCTGAAAGTCTCAGGCAATGTCTGCCAGATTCAGCAGGAAGATGGAGTTTTATTTGAAACTATGCTTTGTCTGATCAAAAAAGTTTAAAATAACTCCGGGTCTAACATAGTTTTAAATTGACATTGTAAGGCAGCTCTGTGGCCATTTCTCCTTTAATTTGCAGCTCTTGCTCTGTTCCTGCTGAAAACTCTGCATATAATAGGGCAACCTTTGCAGGAACAGGGCCTCTGTGCGTAAAGGAAAAGCACTCCCTGTTATTGACTGCATCACTCCATTGTTCGTTCTTTCTTTCACTCATCGGAACTAAAAGGATTTCTGAATATTGGGAAAATTTTTAGATTTGCTGCACTTTAAACCCTGCTTGGAAGGCAGCAGCCTGTTTTCATCTCCATTGTCGCTGCCTGCCAGAGCTCCCATCTCTGTGTATATGACAGCACAGAAAATCAGAAGGGAAAGAAACCCAAGCCACCGCTCAGAAAATTAGGGAAAAAACATTTAATTTTATTTCCCACTGTTCACTTTTGTTGTCACAACTTCTTTCTGTATATACTGATAAAATACCAGGTGGTGAAAGGATGGGGAAAGAACTGTGCCCTTCAAATACAATTTTCTCCTTGAAAATGTCATTTTGATTAAGAAAAGTTATTTTTCCATTGAAAAAACACGGAGAAACTAGCTGCTTCCTTTCTAACATCAATTAAGGCTTTTCTGATTTACAGCCTCTTTATCTCTCAGTTTCCTAGACATTTCACATGAGGTAAAGCCCACCAGTGAATTGAAGCTTTTTAAAATGCTAAAAGGAGAATTATAAAGTATTAATGCTTAACTTTGGTTACATTTCTAGTTCTCATTTAGAACAACTCATTTTACTTTACATCTGTGCTGTGCACATCCATGTCGGAAGATTGTTCTTTTAATGACTTCATTTGTGCTTAGCCAGAAGGGTCGTACAAGAGTTCCACAGGCACAAAAGTCCTGCTACATCCCTTAGTTCATTCTTAAACACATCTTCTGAATCTTTTTCAGCCTAGGCTGGTTTTTCCTTAGGATAGGAAAGTGACAGCTGAGAAAATCTGCTTTTTTCTCCAGAGATGTGATGAAGCCTTGGGATTAAAAAAGTCCAATAGTCCATGAAAGTCAGGTTATGACTTTGTTACTGTGAATACAAGTGGTGACAATGAACACACACTATTTTTTCTTCTCGCTTTTTAAATCAAAGGGGCCTTACTTCTCTAATGCACGCACTGGAATGTGAGAGCACTGCATCAATGCACCAATTATTAGTATGACTTCAAGGCAAGAGAAAATTAAAGATATTTATCACGATATTTTTGTCTCTTTGGAGAAAACTGTTGTTGTTGCCAAGTTACCACGCTACCTGAAATGAGATCTTGGTGGATTTAAGCAAAATATTAAAGTATCACTTCCCTTTGTTTTCTATCTCCTGGGAAAATAAGTTTGCTTTTACAGTTATTTTAGATACTCAGGTTTTGTCCTTCCTTCCGCTATTGGCATTATGTCACTGTATAGAAGGAAATGGAGAAAGCACGACACCAAATATGTGTAGCTTAACTTTACACAAGTTTCTTTCTGTTATGCTTTTGCTTCAGGAAAAAGATACCAATTTTATTTCTTATTTCTTTTAAACATGTGCATGTCATATATTGCTTTCCAGTTTAGCTTAGCAGTCGTGCCCACCACACTATTTGTGTTAGAGAAAACCAAACTGGGGCATGATTTCAACTCACAAGAGATGGATTCAATTCACCTTTGACTAGATGATCCCCTGAGGTCCCTTCCAGCCTGAGTTATTCTGTGGTTCAGTGATTTCAACCTAAAAAAATCAGCATAGATCCTTTAAGGTCATTAGCTTACATGTGATGAGGATCTGACCTTTTGCTAGAGACAGCTAAAACACTGCTTAGCGTGTCATCAAAGATGAATCTGGGAGTCTATCCCTTGATTTCAGTTACAGAATGCATTGCTAGCGATATAATGGGTTCTGTAGAATCCACTTGATTTTTTTAGAATCATCCATTTTTTCTGTTTATGTGCTATAAACTCCTAATTTCCTTTAGAGATCCCTGAAGACCCCAAAATTGCGGAAGACTATTACAATGATGAGTTTGAATCCTGCTCAGAAGGCACTGAAGAGGAGGAGGAGGAGGATGCAGAAACATCACAGACTGTCTCTAAGACAAATCACCAGGTAGATGTGACCTTTGGGAAAGCAGTGTGCACTTGATGCTCATCTCCCAGGGGAAAATGGAGCTCCTTCTGAGATTTTTGTCCCTTTGACATTAATGAAATCTGGTTTCTTTAGGAATGTGTGTACCTGTCGACACCATTAATTACATTTGTATGAATATGGAACTCTTGGTGAGAAAGATTCTTGCATTCCTTCAAGATTAAGGGTAACTTTCCCAGGAAGGACCTCAGAAAGGGTCCGTGAAAAGAAAACTTATTACTGGAAGGCTTAAAGTAGCTTTTATCAGGCGAGGCTGCTGCAAGAAGGTCTAAGGGATTGCAGTACGAGAAGGTTGAAGATTATTGGAAAAGGCACCTAATTTAGATCTAATTGGAATGAACTGAGATGCATCTTGTCTGCAGTGATCAAGACTCAGTGAACTATCAATCATCTTAAATGCCCAAGTGAGTTCTGAAAATGGAGCTTCCTCAGGCACTGAGCAACAGTTTGTTTTTCCCCTGGGTCAGCAGCTTGAAGCATTTTTTGGCATCTCTGCTGCTGCTTGAGACCATCCATGATGTTCTGAGTTTGTGTGCAGATTTTGCAGAATGAAGTGGGATGTGTTCTGCATTTCAGGGAATCAACCAAGTATAGTAACAGCCCTCACTAAATTGTAAAGAACTTGGACTAGTTTTGGAAAATGTTGAAGTAAGAGCTTCTTTAAAATGTAGTTTTTAAGTGAAAATAAAATATTTGTGTGAGAAGCAAGAGCTACCACAGTAGCAGTGAGTCCTGAAATTGGCTCACCAGTTTATCTGAGTTTATCTCACCAGGACATTTGAAGTTTACTCAGAAGCAGCTTCATTCAATCTAGAAACTATAAGCACACGCTTCGAAGGTCAGGATCAGTTTATACTGTTGTGGTCCAAAGAAAGTGTTAGTCAAGTGTAAATCAGTTGAATATCTATTGAAAATTCTTTGTTTTAGTTTGCCAGGTTCCTGTTTACTCACAAGACACTCAAACACTCTGTTGCCCAAAGTCTGCTGGCAGATACTCTTGAAAATAAATTATTGCTCATTTCCTCAGACTCTGAGATAAATTTTGTTGTTGTTTTTAGAACACCTATAAAAATCTTCTTTCAGCTATCATTGCCAGTATCGTTAAGTGTGTTTGAGTAGGCAGGCTGCTGCTTAGAGTTGAGATGCAGACGATAAAACCAGATTTCTCAATAATAAAGCAGCAGCACGTTTCTGAGTGTTGCCACAATCCCTTTTGTTTTTCTTGGGAAGTGGGGCATCATTTTCAATTTTCTCAAGTGAAAAATTCTGCCCTAAGTCTGAGGTCTGAACTGAGTTGTGCAACCTGGACACCTGTGTCTGAACTAACAGAGTGGCAAGACTGTGTAGGAAGGGGAGTAAGGAAATACTTTTGGGGAATAACATTACCTGGGTGTAAACACTCCGTGCTGGATAGGCAGGATGTGCTGAAGGTCCTTCTCTGTGGTGGTTATTAGCATGTATGGGACATCTCCACTCTGGAAGTCAACAGTTATATAAGGTAGGTGGGATCATGCTGAGTATTAATAATAAGCTTCAAATCCTACCAGAGTAGATTTAATCTTGCTAGTGTATCGCAGGGCTTTGCTGCTGCAGTAATTTGCTTTGTACCAAAACTCCTACTCCTGTTTCTATGATCGGATACCGACTCATAAACAATCCAAAAATACCTTCAAAAATGAAGCTTTGGGAGGTGTGTGTGAATAAAGGAGTCATTTCACTGCAACACAGGGTAACAACCCTCCTAATCTGTGCAGGTCTCTGCTTTCCTATGCCAAAACTGCTTTGCTAGTTACTTCTGGGTATGCCTGCTGCATCTGGCAGTGCTTGCTGGTGATGCCATTACTTTAGACAATGATTTAAACAGCTTCTGATCCTCCTGCAGTAGTGTAGGGTCAGAAAAGTCACCTAACAGAACAACACACAGGGGTGCATGATGCAAGATGAGATCTGAGCCATTTATTTCAGCTTTATTAGGCTCCCACAGATGTCAAGGCAGACTGAGAAGCAGTGCCCTTACATGGGAGGCAACACGTTGTCCCTTAAAAAGGCAGAGTGAGGCACTGGAGCGATGTCATCTGGAGGATTTAGGGTGGGAGGCTTTAGGAGGATTTAGGTGGAGGTGTGTAGCTCTTTGCAATCTAGTGTGGGCACTCCCTGGTGTAAACAGAGCCCATAGTGTCTGGGATCACACCTCCAGTACACAGTTAGGTTTCATCTGTGCTCACACTAATGCTGCTCCTCACTTTTTTTATCCACAGGACAGTGATGTTGAGGCGATGGTCGGGTATTTGGAAAGTGTCCTGAATAACAGCTCATTGGGTGAGATGCGATCTCTTCTTTAAGTGTGGCAGCAGCAGTGATTAGTAGTCTGTATTTATCACAGCTCAGTTATTTCCATTCTGCAATAAACTAACTCAAAAAATGTGAAAATCCATCCCTTAATTTATGACAGAGAAGCATAAATACGCCAAAAAGAAAAGGCACGAGCAGTTAAGGGCTTCTGCTGAAAATAACAGAGCCAAGAAGCAGGGTGGTCAGGAGTGTGGAATGTTGTAAGAAGAGCTTTTGAAATGTTGGCCTCTGCATCTTTTATCCTTTTAATGAGGATATCTAGATTGTTTTATAGTTTCTAGTACTGCTAGCAATAAAAGGCAATTAATGACTTTTAAAAAAAAAATATGATCTGGGATTAGATAATATTTATTCGATGTCATAGTCTTTACTTTGCTTCACAATGTCTCATTATAGAGTTTGACAGGCTGGTTTATTGTGCTCTGCACCAAGAGAGTATCAGTCCTTGAAATACATTTAGAAAGCCACAACACCAGGATTTGAGAAGTCAGTACTCTTGCTGTTTAATTTGGTTTTGTTTGATGAATCAAGAATGAGATACTGCATAAAAAAATCTAAATTACTTGGCCACTTTCTGGAGGAGCACAGCTCCTCACTCTGTGCTGGCAGGAAAACTCTTGACACTGTGTGCAAAACAGATCCTAAGAAAATACTTCTGGTACCAGAGCTGTAGTGGGTTAGAAATCCCCACAGGAAACATTTTTGAGACTTCTAGCGACAACATTTGCAGATTTTCCCAAGGACTTATTCTTTCCTAACCAACCACAGCACTGCAGCATCGTGCAATGTGTTGCCCTTGCAGCTGCCTCACAGCATCCAGAAAATCATAGTAAATGGACAGGAAGATGGACAGTAGTTTGTGTGTAGAGAGTAAGTTTGGCTTGGCCAGTTGCCAGTGTGGAGAGTAGACAAAATTCAAGTTATTTAGCCTGGAATCCCAGAAAAAAAACAAGAAGGATGTCTTTAATAATGGAATGTCAGAGGGGAAAGCGATATTGTAGCAATAAATAGATTGAACCCGCTAAGCAGAAAGAGAATGCTGAGCTCTTCATAAGTGATATATCCTGCAATAACAGAAATAGCAGCATTTACCCGGTGTCTCTGCTTAAACAGGCTCTTTATAACAGAATGCAAAGGTTTTCTTTTCCTTAGAATACTGGTGCTCAGCATGCCAGTTTTTATTGCTTTTGAAGCCCCAGAGCCCCACACATGGACCTTAATTCTATTCCCACACCAAGAGGAGTCTGCTGCCCAGTTTGGCTTGAACATTGCTTTGCCCAGGTTTCCCAAGGCAAAGTGAAATCTCAGTGCCAGACGTTTGGCTAGAAAAAGCTAAATCATCTCCTTTGTTTAGCTCAGCAGACTGAAAGCTGCAGTAGTATCTTTTTTTCCAATTAGAAATAAATGAAAGGGGCATGCAGAAGGGAAGAACCAAGTAAGCTGGTGAAGAGGACTGGCACAGGAGAAAAATGAGCTTGAAGTGGCAGTAAGGGGGTTTTGATGGAAAATTATAGGAAAGACATCAGCCACCAGCTGACAGTGAGGATCTAGAAGTGTCCTCCAGTGGGAGTGACGGTTCTTTCTGTGGTGACTCTCTTTGCACTGCACAAAAGGGAAACCGTCGTTATAGTTCTGGAGCCTTTAAGCTGTAAATCTGCTTGTCCTTCACAAAGGTGTTGCCCTTAATGTGCATTTAATCGTCTTTAATTATTGTGACCCTACTTTGTGAGAAATGGAATAGTCTTCCTCCTTTGGGCCGCCCTTCACTCTGCAGTTGAACTCAGGGCAAGGAGCTGAACAAGGTTTTGTGTGTCTGTGCATTGATCTGTAGGCTCGGGGACCGTCACCAGAGTGTCTCCAGAGGCAGCCCGGGGACTCAGAGCTCTCAACAGCACGATGGCTGAGACAAGACTGAAACACATCAGGGAGTAAGTAGATTACTTATGTATTACCAATATTCAGAAAAAAAAATAGATTTGAAAAACTGCAGAACACAACAAAGAAAACTGTGTTATTTCTCCACCCCAAAACATCCCTTCAGCAGAGAGAGGTGGATGAAGTGGTGTCCTATACAGACTGGGTGCCTAAGCAGAGGGTGGCAGCTGACTGTTGCTTCCCAATCCTCTCTCAGTGTTGCTGTCATCCTTCCAGGCTCTAGTTTGACCTCTCTGCTGTTGCTGTCATTCTGATCTTGGCTTTACTTATTAGATCAGCACGTGCCCATTAATCCCCTGCAGATACCTGTCTTCCCATCATGTTTACTCCCTCACCCAACCTTCATGCAACAGAAAACTAAGAATTCCAAATTTTTGACCACCTCAACCCCAATTTGACCACAGTGAAGGGCCTGGCAGAAGCCCAAGGAAAGTCTTGTGATGTGTGATTGGCATCTCAAGTTCTCTGAGCAGGGTTTCACAATTTGAATGGGAAAGTGAAGGTGAGAAATAAGACAAGTGTGTGCAGAAACTAGTGGACAAGAAGCCTTCTTTGGGGTTTTGGTGCAGAGGGCAGCTGAATGCATTCACAGCTGCACCTCCTTGTGTTTCATGTCATATTCAGATCTTGGGTGTCTGGGCAGCAAAGGCTTGTCCATGAAGCTGCTTCAGATAAAATTTGTTTCTTGGGCTTTGTAAAGTCCTGATTTGTTTTACAGAGTAAGGCTCATTTTTGAGGCATGGAATAGCTGTGCAATGAGAATATGTTGTATATCTGGTTATCTCTTTTCTGAAAATGTAAAGGGAAATTAAAATACAGGAAATTAAGAAAAAAATGCTCCTTTGTGGAGGCATCCAGGGATATATACAGTGAGTCATTTTAATAGCCATGAACTTCAATATGCAGTTTAGCATTCAAGAAAATGCATGTCAATAAAAGGAAAAGGCTTTTATGCCCAAATTTTAAGCAAATTAAAACCCTTTAGCACAGCAGTAAGCACCTCTTAGTCAGTGCCCGCAGCCTTGCACACAGCAGCACACCACGATCAGGCAAAAGACTTCATCATCTCCTGCCGAGTGTAAGTAAAGCTGTCTTCCAGCTGTCCTGGGGAAAAGGCATTTGGTGATATTTTTATTCTGTTCCTGTGAGTACTCAAGGCACCGGTGGGTTGGGCTCGGGAGCTGTTTGCATATGTGCTGCCTGTGCTTGTGACGTTAGCATCAAACGTACCGTTCATCTTCAATTCAGAAAGAAAGGTCATCCTGAAGTCCTTGAACAGGCACCGGGCATTCTTTCAGCTAAGCACTCCTGAAATGCCTGCAGTGTGCGTTTGTTTCTCTGTAGTTTTGGACGATGGCAGGACAGCAAGTGGTTATTTGATTTAGCGTTATATTTAGTGTTTAGCTGTTGGGTGGACCTCCCTAAGGGTCAGCTCTGAGCCTCCTGAAACTGCTTTGGGGATGGCATCACCGAGGGCAGCTTTAGGTGAAGGCAAAGGCAACAAATGCAGAAAAGCCTATTGGGTTTTTAGCCTTCCTGTAGCAATTTCTCAGTAGGCATTGACTGTGATGTTGAAGGTGCAATGGTGTAGCCGCACGAGGGGTAGGCTGCCTTCTCACAGACAGGAGACGTTCAAAAAGCAGCTGCACCCTGTGCTGCTTTCAAGACCCATCTGTCTAAAATAAATCCTTGATAAAGCAAATAGCATCAGCTATCTGTGAGGTGTGCCTGGAATTTTGGTTGCTTGATAATGATCACTGATGCCAAATGAGTTAAGCCAGTGACTTCTCAAAGGTTCTTTGTGTGCTGTGACCCTGTTAAAAATCAAGATGTTTAAAATTATTTCAGCAAGATGAGGAAATCTCTGAAACCTGAACCAGTGTGTGCCAGTAGCTCCTCATGGGCAGTGAATGGTGTTTTTTCACCTGTCCTGCCTCTCAGAGAATAACTCTGGAAAACCAAGCATGGTTCCATTTTTAGTATTGGCAGTAAATTAGTTAATGTAGGAAGACTTTAAAATTTCAGTGTCAAGGTTTTTATTTAAACTACCATGTTTTGTTGTGGGTTTTTTTTTCCCTGTTGGAAAGACTAAAAAAAGCTGTTATGACAAACTACATTCTAAATTTGTAGTAGCTAGAATTCAACCAGCAGCTCTAAATTCTAATTAATGCTTCTTCCAAGAGCAGATGTCAGCTTCAGTCACTATTTCACAAATCCATTTATCTCAGAAAATGAGATGTATGGAGAATATTGTTGTTGATATTTCTTCTGCTGGGTGTCTACAGCTTATTTAATAAGATCATCCTGAGCTCATGGGAAAATATGTCCTAAATATGCTTTAGATTTTGCAGGTCTTGAAGTAGGACATTAGAGAGTTTTGTTTGCTATCAAATTAAGGTGCCTTAATTTAGGAATTATGAAGTAATTAAGGAAGAATTATGAAAATTATCATTGTGTCTTCAAGTGCTTTAATTCAGGAATTATGAAGTAATTAAGGATAAACTATGAATATTATCATTATGTCTTCAAATGAAGACATTTCCATTCAGCAGTAACATGATGAAAGTCAAGTAAGTCCACTGAGGCTTGAAGGGGAGGGTAGGGGCTAATATTAGCAAGTCAGATTTTCTTTTACTAACTTTTCGGTAAGATTTCTTTCAATTTCCCTTTTTTTTAGGCTCTTTTCTTAGACTTTGCTTTTCACATTCCCAAGATTGAACAGCTGTTAGAACTAGAAAACTATTGCCCTACCTTTAGAAAATGTTCCTAAAAAGTAAATAGTGGAACCTGTAACACTCTTCTCCTAGAAGATCTCAAAGGGTCTACATGGGGCCACAGACAAGCTCTGCTGCAAATGCAGCTTTGAACGCAGGGCAGTTTCTACCAAGTTTTGGAGAAGTTTTTATCAGTCACAGTCAGTAGCGCCAACACAGGATTGACAGGAAGATAACCTGAGGAGAAAGGGATGTTTTGTGCTGTAACTGAGATAAACCTGTTTGTTTACTGAGCCGTGAGATGCTGTAGCAGGTACCCAAAGATTTTCTGGTACAGTTAGAAAACAGTATTTTGTTTGAGATCCAAAGGGAAGCAATTTCCTGATTCTTCTGCAGAGTCATTTCAGGAGACAAATGAACAATCTTTTACCCCAAGGTTCATGTTACTGCTGGTTAGTTGTGAAGTGGCATGGTTGTACTCTTTTTGAGAGATAAGTACGAGGTTAGTAAATTAATGCTTAGAAGTAACATGTTGAGGGACAAATCAGAGCTGGATATATTGGTGGGAATGCTGAGTAGTCCCTTTGGACTCCATGAAGATACCCTGGAGTTAGGGAAAACAGAATTTAGTGACATCTGCTGAAATGACTCTTAAAAGATCCCTGTGGTTGCTTTTATGCCCTGTGAGTACTAATAATGACTGATTTAACTCCTACTTTACAATATGCTGGTTGTTGTCAGATGCAGGTGCCCTGGCAGCACCCAGAAGGATAAGTGCCTGCTGCAATGGGTATTCCATGTCCAGAAGGCTGCTCTTTAGAGGTTTACACTGAGGTACCCTTTGGGAGAGGGCAAGGCAGAGCAGAATGATTTCAGTGATTGTCGCTATCATGCCAAATGACATTTGGAAGTGAGGAGCTGACAACCCCTTTGGCTGCTTATTTATGTCACTGCCATCCTTCTAGGCAGGCAGTGATGAGAGGTATTAACACAAGCTGCCAATGCCCTCGGAGCAGTGCATGCTTGGGCATTCATCTTCCTTTGTGGCTCCTGTCAGAGTTGTGCAAAGGTGGGTCTGTTGTAATTGATCCCAGACCAGACAGCAAATTTATTGTGTCACCAGTAGCAGAACAGGCAAAATAAAGACCCACGGGATAAAAGAAAAGCCTTTGTTCACCCAGGGAAAGATTTACATCGTCCTCAGGCAGTCAAGAACACACCATTGTTACGCTGTCAAAAGTAGTAATTTTGTGCCAATGCATAGGAAATCCACCACAATTCACCAGATTAGGCCCAAACATCCATTTGGGCCATGTCCACTAAGTGACTTGGTATGTTTTTAGACACTGGAGTGCATAATTGTAGTTCTTGAGGCTCCTGTTTACCTCTCCTCTGTGGCTGGTAGGGCTAGAGGGTAAGTGCCTGTGGTTTTGCTGATACTCACACTGTACCTTATGGTGATAGAACCAAGTCTGACCGAGGCTCAACAGTGAGAAGAGCATGCTCTCTAGGCTCTCACTTCTGCCTCCTGAGAACATGCTCTGTGCTAGCAGACTCATGTTAATGCAGCTCTCAAGTCCAAACAGAGCCTGATGTCTTCTTTTGTAAAAGCAGGTTATAATTTCTGTAACCTATCCCTTAATTTTCAACCTATGAATGTTTTTCCCTCCTTGTGTTATATCAGTGATGATACAGAGTGGATGATTTGCATGCTCTGCCAGCCTTAACTGAAAGGATTCAAGTGTGCAGGTCACATTTGTTAGCAGCAGCAATACTCCTGATGCACATTTGCTTAATTTTTCATCTTTTAAACAGACAGGGCTGCCAAAAAATTAAACACACTTGTCTAAGGGGAAGAGAGGAGCCACTGAAGTAATTGATGAATTAGCAGAGGTTTCTAAATAGCTTCTCACATATTGATTTTTAACCATTCGAGAGAGATACTGTGATATTTCTGATGGCTTTTTACTCCTAGGCTCTTGGTGTAACATATGATCCTAGAGAAATTCCACAGGGAATTTAGTTCCTTGTCCTTTCTGAACAAATAATGTCCATCATTTTACCATTTTAATCAAAGGTAGCTGCAGCTTTTAAAAGAGTCTGTACTAGTTATTGCTTGTACTAACATACTAACTTGCTGTTTATGTCATATTTATTACCAGATCTGCCATTAGGAAGTTGGGGACAGAGGTGTTTGAGGCCGTGTACAGCTCTCTCAAGCAGGCAAGACAGCAGGATGCCACCGAGGAGGAGATCAGGAGCCGTCTGGAGAAACTGGTTTCTAGAGCAAGCGATTGCTTTGAGGTGGATCAGCTTCTCTACTTTGAGGAGCAGCTACAGGCTGCAGAGTCACATCTCCAGCTGTAAAAGTGTGTCAGGACAGCACTGGAAACAGCAAGGGAGAGGAATAGAAGTGCTGGGGTGCCTTCTTCAGGCCAGCAAGGCAGCACAGTAAGTGTTGGGAGGTAATATAGTATGAGGGTAAACTCCTGCAGATCAGACTGCAGGGGGAAGCGAACAAACATAGGCAGGATACAGGAGCAGGACAAATAAACGTTTGTGGAGGGGAAGATTCACCCTTACCAGAATCCTCGTATTTTACCATTGAAGGCATAATGAGGTTCTCCTGGGTAGCGGTCAGGCCTTAGTTCTGCTTCCAGAGCTGCACAGGCACAGCTGTCTCTATGAAGGTGCTGCAGGATTCGACTCCTGCCACTGTTCCCTCCTGCACTAACTGGTCCTCATGGCCTTTAAGACTCTATTTTTGTCCTTTGGCGGATTTACCCTTGAACATACGTGCGTATGGATGGCTACTTGAGCTCCATTGTCACTAGTCATGCAGAAAGACAGGATGGCTATGTGATGGCAAGTATGTCTGGCTGCACAGGTAGATATGTGGCCACGCACTGTAGGTTTGTGCATGTGTAGAGACAGAGACGTGTGGCCGGAGCTGTAGCTGATAACGTAGGATAGGAATCCTTCCTGCAGCTTTGATAGGCTGAATTTCTTTGGCTTGCACATTACCATTAATGTTTTTTCTTAGTGTTCGTGCTGCTCATCACACTTTTGCCGATGCCAACACTCTGGTTATGTACCTGATGTTTCCCTTCCACCACCTCCGTTATTCTGCCTTCTGAGCTCCTCTTCCATCTGCCTGAACCGCTCAAGGGTAACAAAGTGGTACAATCGGCAAAAGGATCTCAGATGAATCCTGCACCAAATTAATTTTAGGCATCAAGCCATTATCGTAATCTTTATGTTTCCTGCTTTTGTGCAGCAACTGTTAAAGGACTCGGAGACTGAATTAAATAAAGGAAATTCACATCACGGTTATCTTAAACTCCCTGGTCTGCTTGCTGCTGCGTCTCCGTTCTGCTTCTGTGTTTTCTGCACCAGACTTCCGTCATAAATGGAGCTTAATGAAATACCCAGGAGTCACGGGAGGAGGGCTTGAGTGTCGCAGGGGCTAGAGCGTTCACAAAGCAAACAACAGGTAACTCATTCATTGTAAGAGCAACGCCGGAGAGATGCGAAATTCTCCCTGGGGCCGCAGGGCACCGCTGGGAGGTTATTTATTGATGGTGTCTGCAGGGTTTGTCCGGCTGAGGGGAAGCAGCAGGCAGCTCTCTCTCAGCACAGCCAGCCTGGACTCGCACAGGCTGTGCCGCCGCTGCCCACCGCCTCAGCTGCTTTCCGGGGGTCTGCGAGGACACCCGGGCGGCTCCGGGCCCTCCGCGCTCGGGAGCGTTCGGCGCCCGGAACGTTTGTGCGCGGGGCGCGTTCGCCGCCGGAACTTTAGTGCCGCTGCCGAGGCTGGGTGGCGCCGCCATGGCGGCAATGGCGGGCCGGGTGCTGCTGGGCGGTCTGCGGGCCGCGGCCCCTCATGTCGGCCACAGGTAACGGGGAGGGGGGCACGCTGGGCTGGGGAGGGCTCGGGGCCTGTCGCGGCCTCGCGATGAGGGACCCCGCGCTCCTCCTCCCTACATTCCGATCTGCTCCGCCTGAGAGGCCACAAGGAACAGCGTGGTGGCCGGGCAGAACCCTTCGGCCCTGCGGGGATTGTGGGACCCCGTATAGGCGTTCGGGCGCCCGCGGGTGCTGCTGGAGCTGGAGCCGAGTGGTCCGTGAGCGTGGAGGAGGAGTATTCGGTCTTCTCGTGGCGCTGCCCTTAGCAGCTCTGGGGCCACACCGAGTCTTTCGGGGCTTTGGTTGGGCCTTGAGGCCTCCAAGGACAGGGACTGTCCAGTCTCTCTGGTCCCCTCTTACAGGGTTTGATGCTGCTCAGACAGAACGTTTTTGTTCTCAGGCTAATTAGAGCCTCTTTTTGGGGGGGGTTATTCCAATTCTTTCTCATGGTGTGCGCTTAGGTAAACATGGCCTGACTCTGCCCTGTCAGTTATCTTCTCACAGGTTTTGAAGAGCTGCTGCCAGGCCCCCACTAAGCCCCTTCTTCTCCAGACTCTAAGCCCCTTCTTCTCCAGACTAAACAGGCCCACTTACCTCAGTCCACCTTACCAGGGACACAAAGCTATTACCCTACAAGAGGCTTCCCCATCCCCGTTAAAGTGAACACCACCCACTGTTCTCCATTTGTGGGTCTAGCTGTACTGTCACATAAGTTATGATGTTTGATTTGTTGTTATTTTTCCCCCTTTGGTGTTTCAGAACACTTCAAAAGCAAGATGAGAGCACAACAGTGAATTAGGTGTAGCTGGTTTGTGTGATGGTGGTTGAACCAGTATAATTCCTCTCTTTAAGACTTTATGATTTGAGGGTGTAGTTAAGGTGTAGTATAACACCTATCTGTTGTTAGACATTATTGGAGCTGACAAGACACTCCAAACTTTTTCCCTTGGCTGAAAAGGGGGCAGCTGAATTGTCTAGTCAGGCATGTGAACAGTGTAACGTGGTGGCATGAGCATCTGTCTGAAGAGAATTTTGAGTTCCTGAAGAAGGCAGCAGTGGAGGATTACAAAGTCCTGACAGCTAGCAAGCTCTGCCCTCTCAAGGATGAGCCATGGCCACTGAATGAGTGGAAAGCAGGTGAGAATGAGAATGTCTCTTCTGAAACACCAGACTCCTGATGTATTTGTTTGTGCTGTCATGTTCAGTAGCATCAGGACTATGCAGTAGCAGTAGTGGGTAAAGGTTTTTGCTTTTACTTCTGTCATCAAGTAGGAAATCAGCAAATGTAATACACTAGTGCTCTAAAAAGGGTTTAGAATGTTACAGGGTGTTAAGAATCTTGTAACATTGCACTGCTGTACAATGACAAGATAATAAATAGTGATTAAAAAAGAATCCCTAGAATGCAGGCTATATGAATTTGAAAATGTCCTTGTGAGTATCCTAAACTCTGAAGAAAAACTCTAGTATATAATGTATATGTGATCAGAATATATGTATTTTCTGTTCAGTTATTCATAGAGTCATAGAACATCTCACGATAAAAGAGACAAATGATTTGTAATGATTCTTAATTGCAGTGCTGTGTTTTCTAGGCATGGCCTGTCAGAAGCCAGAGTTGTCAGGGTGCCTTTGCTGTACAGTTACAGTGACAAAAATGCACAGAGGTTAGAGTGGGAGGAAACTGCTGCAGTAAGCTTTGCAGTAGTTATTTGGGTGCTAACTGCAGGGAGTGTTGTGTTTTCTAATAAAATCAGCATGAAGCATTTGTTGTTCTGATCTTAATGGGAATGGTTTTACCTGTTCTATGAAGTAAGAACAACCAAAACTTTACTGTTGGTGGGACTAAAAGCAGTGAACAGGTTAATCCCAGCCTACCCCAGGAGTCAGCGATGCTTTATCTCCTTGTTCAGCTCCTTAGGACAGATCTGAGTTAACATGATTTTGCAGCTTAAGAAATGGGCTTTTGTGATGATGAAGTGAGGAGCTGCATCTATGTTCTGTTCTGACCTACAGATTCGATCAGAGTTGGTGTTGTTGCAGTCAAACTGGGAATGATGCCATTATGGACCAAGTCAGGGAAGAGACATGCTGTCACACTACTTAAGGTGAAGTAAATCATATCAAATTTAATCTCCTGTCCTGTGTTCAGAGCATTAGCCAGACGTTCCAGGCAAAGGTTCAGTTTACCACTTGCATGAAGTAGGAAATAGCTTACAAGAGGGAAGATTTGTGCAAGTCCTGCACAGTACACTGTGCCTGTTCTCTGCTTATATCGTAAACCTTCTAGGAGCAGAGTGTGTTCTGCCTTGGGTACTTGGGTGCGGCAGACCTTTGTGTGGCATCACTTTGCTGAGGGAAGATGTAGGGGCAAAAAGTCAGGCTTCCAAAACCCCCCTTCACTGTTCTTTTGCCATGCAGGCATGTAGGGATTGGTTCACTTTGTTGCTGTGCCTTTGTAGCTCTGAAGCTGCTACTTCTCTAGCAGCTGCAGTTGCTGGGATAAAGTTGCTGACTGGCCTATGCAGGATGTCGGGTTAGGGAGCAGCAGTATGAAGTGTGGGCTCTTACCACATGCTTTGCCCCTGCTTGCAGGAGGGGTTTTGCAGGTCTTGCAGGCAGAAGACGACCATAAAAGTTTATTTGATTTCTACCACATTTATGCAAGTATAGTTTGCATTCTACTGATACTGTTTCTCAGAAAAGTCTTTAATTGATTGAGATAAGGACGTCTTTGGTAAAATGGCCATACACTCTCCTACTTGCAGGCTCTATCTTCTGTTACATAGATACAAATGAAAACTGAGGCTGACTTTTCACTTGTTCTGCTAATCCCTTGCTAAGATCTGAAAGGTTCCACATCCACTTGCACTAAATAAACACTCTTTTTCTTTTCTTCAGGTGCAAGATTGCCATGTTTTAAAATACATTTCAAAGGAAGAGTCGGGTGCGAAAAAATCTAAGCTGCTTGTTGGAGGCAGAAATGTATCTCCTTTTTATGTAAGTGCCCTGCACTGGGTGTTTTTGTTAGAGTTGTTTCTGTGGTGGTTACAGTACAAAAGCAGCACAGATAGGGTCTCTGAAGGGTGAACCAGCTGACTTGCTGCTGTGGAAATGACCCTCTGGCACATCCACTCTTGCTAATTTTCTTGGTGTCCCTAAGGAGGCCGTGGGTGTAGGGAGTTGCTGTGATGTGCAGTGTCCTGTGCTGATGGAAGGTTGTCCCACCTCCAGCAGTTAGTTAGCTGTCTGTTCTCTCTCATCCCTACTGCATTATTAGCTTTAGTTATACTTTTTCTACAGATCTGCTCAGATGGTTTCATTTGCATATAGTTGTACTGATTAATAAGTTTAAGACTTACATTTTCAGTGAGAGAGTTCATGATTATAGCTCATCAACAGTGAGATCAAACTGCTGACTTGTTTAGACACCCCAGTTACCTGATGTGGAATTCCCGGACACTGTCAGTGGCTGAGGTTGTCTGGCTGAGCTGTCATTCTCAAGGACAAAAATTTAGATCAAGACAGGAGCAAAGCTGTTTCTCAGAGGTCTGCAGTTTCTGCCATCCATTACTTCTGTGAAACATCACTTTTCACTTCTTGTGGTATCCTGACACTTGTATGACTGAGGCAAACTAAAAATAAAAAGGATTCATGATTACCCAGCAGATTGTCCCAGTTGGAGGTTGTGGATTTTTGAGAACATATCTTTCCCTTTTTCAAACATAAGGTTGTACCAGAGTCTCAAAATTAATCTGTGAACTTGTTTTCGCTTTAGCAGAGGTGAGGGAAGGAGGAGCTTTTTTCCCTTGAGGAATCTGTTGGCTTTTATAGTATGTTCTGCTGAGCATAGACAGCCTTATATTTTAGTCTTTCATTCAGTGGGTTTATGCCACGTTTCACCATCACTGCTTGGACTTCTCAGGTGCCCATCAAGTTACTGTAGTCCATTTCCACTTCCCTGCAGAAACAGAGCTCTGTGTTACCTTTCCTGTTGCCTTGGTTTAAGACATGGAGGAATCACATGGATAATAATTTCCAGGTTGTGTTATGCTCATTAGACTCCGTACGGGTGATCTCTTCATAGAGGTGATGTTTTCAGGGGTTGACTCTGTTGTCAGAGTGAAAACATGGGAAGCAAGGAGGTTGTGGAGTCTTTTTCTCTGGAAACGTTTAAAACTCGCCTGGATATGTTTCTGTGTAACTTGGTCAAGGCGGTCCTGCTCTGGTAGGGGTATTGGACTAGATGATCTTTCTAGGTCCCTTCCAACCCCTAATGTTCTGTGATTCTAAAGTTGGTAACTTCTAAAAGAGGGCTCATCATGCTGATTTGGAACCATTTTACCTGTTACGGTGCTAACAAATGCTGTGGTGTGGCTGCGGGTTGGAATCATTGCTCACTGCCGCTTATCAGCTTATGAAGAGACGAACACTTCTTTTCTCTCTGTAGTGCCTGCA
This sequence comes from Phoeniculus purpureus, assembly GCA_028565055.1. Lineage (NCBI taxonomy): Eukaryota > Metazoa > Chordata > Aves > Bucerotiformes > Phoeniculidae > Phoeniculus > Phoeniculus purpureus. The sequence continues at coordinate 25,910,450 of JAOXOE010000506.1, forward strand.
AGTGAGAATTAAAAGGCAGTTGAGTGGTGCTGTACTGTATTAGCATAAGCAGTTTATCTTCTGTTCATTCCTCTTAGGAACATCTGTCTTCCTCACGTTCCTCACAGCTACTGGTGTTTAATGAATTCAGCGTAATGATTCCCTCAGTAATTTTACCAACAAAGAGTTTCATCTATTTCTTTTGAGTGTCAAATTCCTTAAGAAATGATAAGGACTATTGCATTGTTAGCAACATTTTAAAGTTTTCTTTTCAGCTTGATGTCTGTCAGGCTTTTACAAGTGAACAGATTGTTCATGATTTTTTAATGGGAAGTCATTCTCCAAAGCACAGTTCCGCCAGCATTCCAACAACTCTTTGTCAAAAATATTTTACCTGTTTCAATGAGGGCATATGGATCATTTTCCTATAATACTGAAAGACATTGTTGATTTTATAATTCCACAGACTCTAGGCTTCTGTGGGAAGTGTCTAGAAGTTTCTGTGAAGCTTTGTTTCTGTGGCTTTGTTACTTAAACAAATTGTATCTGTGGTGGCGTGGAACTAGGTCATTAGAAGCAAGAGAGAATTTTAAGTTCCTGCAAAACTCTTGGAAAGCTGTGGCAGAGTAGTAATAGATTTTAAGTACATTTTGCTTTCCTGATCTTATGAACCTTCATACATCTCTGTTTATGTGATGTAGCTTCAGGGCAACTAGTTGACAGCAAGTGCAGGAGTTTTAAATTAATTTTATAAATGAGGTAAATGCTGATCTGCAGACAGGACCGTGGTGTGATACATCTGTTTGTCCAAGCAGTGCTGACAGTTTGCAATCGCTGTTGGTGCCAGACTGATCCTGGGTGTTTGACATCTCTTTATGGCTGCCCTCTTACAGAAGTCGGAGTCCAATGCAAAGCTTTTCAGAGAAGCTGGAGTCCCATACAAGGAGAAAGTTACAACATTTGATGTCACAGACGATGCCCTACTTAAACCAGGTAAACCTACTTAAACCTACTTAAAGTTTTGGCTGCTGGATAATGTGCTATTGTTTAATGTCTGCTGCCTGTAAAACTAAGCCAACTTGTGACCTACATTGTTTTGTGTGGAAATTGCTGAATTATTATTCCTTTGTCATTGAGCACAAACAAACTTTTTTCGTTGGGAAACCTATAAAATGGTCTATACTTTGTAGGGGGTGCAGAGTGGGTTTTTTCCATTTCCTGGACATGATGTTTCCATTGATTAGAAAATAATTCTGATCCAAACTAGCTAATATGAGCATAGAAAAAGGAGAGGTTTAGGTTGGAGATTAGGAAGAAGTTCTTTATAAGTTCTTTGAGGGTAGCAAGATACTTGAACAAGTTGCCCAGAGAAGTTGTGGAAGCTCCATCCCTGGAAGTGTTCAAGGCCAGAATTTGGATGGGGCTCTCAGCAATCTAATCTAGTGAGAAGTGTCCAGGCCCGTGCAGGGGGCTTGGAACTCTGTGATCTTTAAGATCCCTTCCATCTCTAACCGTTCTGTTATTCTCACTGAAAATTTATATTAGAAGTTGTAATGGAGATGTTATGAAAAGTGTTATGTTTCTAAGGTTTTATTAGCTGTTGGATTTAGGTTGCTTTCATGTGGGGCTCTTAGACAGTTACAGGTATTTTCCTGGAAGCTTCCCTGGATGGTGATGTGGACTGGGTGGTGATGTGAGGGTTTCAGCACATCACTGAACATGATCTTTCCTTTTCCAGGAACTCCATTGTATGCTGCTCACTTCCGTCCGGGGCAGTATGTGGATGTTACTGCTAAAACGTACGTTCCTGATGGTTTAGCCTGTGTGGTTCCTCTTTACAATACACTAGTTGATTTACTGTTTTTCCCCTTCCGCTTTGGCTTGAACTCATGGCTCATACAAACTGAAATCCACTTGCAGAGATAGTGACAGAAGTCCATTCAGCCACTGGGCGAGAAATACCGCATTGTATTTGTCTGCGCTGAGGTTTCTTTTTGTTTTAAACACAATGGGTAAACAATAGTACTCTTAGGGCTGTGGTGGAGGCAGGGAATAAATGCCGAAAGACATCGATTCCCAGAAAGAGTGCTTAATTCTGATGTGATCAAATATATGAAGAGAGATGGATCATGTGGACTGAAAGAAGAGAAAAAAGGCAATGAATACATTTAGTAGCTGTCAAATTCTTGGGGTTTTTTTTGTTGTTTTCTCTCATATTCCGTCTCCTCTCCTTGCCAGTAGCAGCTCATGATGTTTTACTTCCCTGTGGGAGGAATGATTTCCTCTCAGACTGCAGATGTCAAAGCAGAGCGCAAGTGCTAGAGTGTCAAAAAGAAAAGCTAGAATCTTGCACAGTGTCTAGTCATGCTGTTACACTCTGGTTTCCCCTGCCCAGGAGAACTGATAGCTCCCTAGGAAACGTTCACAGTGCAAAATACAGACCTTTAAACAGAAATAGATTCTCCTCTCTGCTGAGCTTTCTAAAGGCGAACAGATCCCAACCCTGACTGACTTACTGGTTACTGAAGAAACCTTCAGTCTGACTGGTTTGTTCTGAATTGTTTTTTCTTTCAGAATCGGAAAAGGATTTCAGGGTGTGATGAAAAGATGGGGGTTTAAGGGTCAGCCCGCAACTCATGGCCAGACAAAAACCCACAGACGTCCTGGAGCAATCTCTACCAATGTGAGCATTCCTGTTCCCTTTTGAACATTCAGGTGGTTTAGAAGCTTTAACTAAGAGGAAAAATTGGGAAGGAGTGGCTGTTCCTGTCACCCATCTTTTGCCCATCTTTTGAAACTTTGTTCCTGTAAAGGTTGCACAATGTTTAGGCTGAACTAAGAGGGAGTTTTGCAAAACTGGCTTCATTATTCGGAATTAAGGCACATGGAGTCACAGGACTGAACATTAATTGTCTGTCATTTTTTTTTAGAGACATCAAAAGGAAACAAGATGAAGCAAAAAGCCTTGCCTTGTTTTTATTTTCCAGCCTGGTGTTGAGCATCTCAGATAATTTTGTAACCCTGCATTGTTTATTACAGAATCCTCCCCTAGGTCTTCACTGCAGCTGGTTTCCTAATGTTGTGGTTTTCACATGTTAAAGAAAAGGGAACATTAATAAGGACTAACCAGGGTGATGCAGGAAACTCAGACAAAAATCCCTCAATAATCCTGTAGAACTGAAAAATACTGCACTTTCTCCTGCACTGTCTTTTCACCATTGTTCTCCAGGTTATACCTGGCCCTACAAAAAGTGCAATAAGAAACTAAGCAATAGCAGGGAATGTGATTAAAATTTGTGTTCTCAAAGGAAAAACTCTTCATAGGAATTTCATGACTGAGGTGAAGCATTGCAGCGTAACAGCTAACCTCCAACAGGAGGTAGTCAAAGGACTGATCTGTCCTAGATAGTGTTTTCAACACTGCCAGTACCTTGATATTTTCTGTGGTGCTTGTCCTGAGTTTGTAAATGTACCCCTGGTTGTTCCATGATTTTTTTTTGTGTCTGTTCCTATCTAGAAAGCTGGCAAAGTGTACCTTGGAAAGAAAATGCCTGGTAAAATGGGCAACGTCTACCGGACATCGTTCGGTTTAAAGGTGAGTTGTGTATACACGAGAACATGTGTGAGGTGTTCGTGTTGCCAAGTGGACTGAGCCAGTAGCTTTGTGTGAGTCTTCTATGTGTCCTTCCTGCCAGAAGCCAGGCTGAAGCGACTCAGGCTGGAAAGGCAAGAGCAGCAGATGGGTGCTCCTAGCTCCTTGTGGGTTACAAATGTGTTATTTGAGCTCCCTTTGCACGTGTGTCCCCTGGGCAAGTGCAGAGTCCTGCACCTTGGCCAAGGCAACCAAAGTTAGGAACAGAGTCCCTTCATCTTCTGCCTTTTGACGTGGGCGACAGTCAAGCTTCAGTTCATGTTTTCATGCTTATTCCATTTGCTCAAAGCCAACCCAAACCCTAAATTTGTCCTGGTCCTTTATTCTCCTGTGCAAAAAAGGGATTCTAGTTTCTGTCTGGATTCTGTCCTATGCAGAGTCACAGCAAGCCCTGGGTTCTTCTGTCTCTGCAGCAGCCTTTGCAGTTGGTCACAGAAGTGTTTTCTTGAGCAGTTTTGTTGCTGTTGGTGTTAGAGGGAAAAGAGACCCGGGCACTTTATTGAGCGAAGAGCTGCCTTTCCAAACACAGCCTAGTCGTGAGACCTTTGACAGTGTTCTGTAGACTTGTGTGAGTGAACTCTGTGACAGGTTTAAGCCTGTGCAGAGCGTTCTTCTTCCTCAGAGTAGCACCTCCAGTTCCTAGATTTGTGCTTTGCTGGACTGCTGTTTGCAGAACTGGGAATAGGCTCTAAAATTATCTCAACATCTGTCTCTAGGTGTGGAGGATCAACACAAAGCATGACATCATTTATGTAAACGGGTGTGTTCCAGGTCACACAAACTGCCTCGTGAAGGTACGTTTGCTGCTTGCAGCTCACGGGTGTTAGTGGCTCCCAAGATCTCTGCAGCTCTTCTCACAAAAGGGAAAACATTGGTTGAACACCATCTCCAGTTTTCCAGAGCCCCTCTTGTCCTGTTGAGTTGGAGGGCGGTGGGATCAGTTCTGCAGAAGGGATTGATTAGCAAGGGCAGTGGGTCACTGCTGGCTCTAAGCAGCTCATTCCAGAGTCTCCAGGAGGAAGGTGTGAGAGCGTTGCTTGGTAACCGCTGAAACCACAGTGCACTGTAAAACATTTATTTGTGCTTTATGTATTTTGGGAAACTCAGTGCCTCAGCACTGCATCCAGACAGAGATTAAACACTTTTATTCTCCAAGTTTCATTTTCAGCAGAGTGAAAGTGTGGAATAGTAGGATTGATGGTTTGCTGGTTTAATTAGAACTCAGCTTCCATTTGGCATTGCACACTGATGCGTGCAGGTAAATCACTGACATAAGTAATGCTGCTCACCAGCGAGAAAACTCATCAAAAATGCCAGCTTTGCCATGGATTTCATTTGCAATGACAAGATGTCATCAAATTGAGAAACTCAAGCAGTGTACTGGAAGGACTGGGATTTTTCTGTTAGGAGAGTAATGCGTGTGCTAAGACTGAGGACACATGGGGACAGTGTGATGTCTTCTGATGTTTAAAGGGGTTGATAGGGAAGCTGGGGAGAGACTTTTGAGCAGAGGCTGTTGTGATGGGACAAGGAGTGATGGTTTGAAACTAAAAGGGAGACATTCAGACCAGACAGGAGGATGAAACGATACCGAGGGTAGTGAGACCCTGGTCCGGGTTGCCCAGAGAGATGGGAGAAGCCCTGTCCCAGGTCAGATTGGACCCTGGGGCTCTGAGCAATCTGCTCTGATTAGAGATGTCCCTGCTCACCGCAGGAGGTGACCTTTAAAGGTCCCTTCCAACAACCCAAACCACCCTGTAATTCGTTGAAGGATCTGCTTGTGAAGCTGAGTAACCAACCTAACTAGTACAAGCAAGGTGAGCCCTTTGAGCACTCCTGTTCTTAGAAAAGATTTTCTTTTGTTCACCAAGCCTGCTCTTAGAAAACTTGGAACTTCTTTGGGGTGGGGGGAAAAAAAGAAACTGAAAGAGTTTTTCAGAAGCTGAAGTCAAATTTACTCTGCACTGCATCTGCAGGAGTCCTCCTGGACTTTGGGGAAGGCTGAAGTAATAGAAGATGTGAATCTGGTAGATACAGTGCTGTCAGAGCAGAGCTTTCAGTGGGCATGAAATTGTTTTATTTCTGGTATAAATCACAGTTGCCCTGTGTGAGGTTTCTGTCCAACCAAGTAAGAACAAGCTTCCTGTTCCTTCGAAACCCACCAAAAAAATAAGAAGAGCTTATCTCTTCTGGAATAAAATTGGTGGCTAATCTATTTGTACGTTTTTTTAATCCAATTGAGCAGAAAGGGATTATTTCAGCTCAGGAGGGAGATCACAGGTAACAACACAGAAAGGACAAATTTAATTTTTAAGTAAAATTTAATCGCTTGAGAATTTATAGTTCTTTCTTCATCTGAGATGGCAGCTTGCTATCTTCTACCACAGACAAACTGCTTTTTGCTGATAATTCTTGCTACTAATTTCCTTCAGAGATTGGAGTTTGAGGGGCCAGATTTTAAATCTCCACATGTAGAGAGGTCAGTCAAGGAAAGTAATTTCTGTGTGGCACTACAGTGCTTGGGAATTAACTTCCATAAAGGCTTGTGTTCGACAAATTTGGGTACAGATTTCGAGTGAAGAACTTTAGATGTTTAACCCTGCAGTGACTGAATTGCTGTGCCAGAGGCACTGAATCGAGCTTGAGGCTTTGCAGAATTTGTTGCCATCATGAGTTTGGTAAATCTGAAAGCCTGTGTTGGTTGTTGAAGAGGTAGTGGCATTGCAGATTCACAGAATTTATTCTGGCTGGAAAGTGTCTTCAAGATTGTGAGGTGTAACCGTTGACCCAGCACTGCCAGGTCACTAGTAGATGGATTTTTAAATTTTTAAATATCCTTTTGTAATACTAACTTGTACATCCCATGGGACACAATCTCTACTTAAACAGGCCATGGTGCATTTGCTTAAATAACATTTTACAATACTGAGCAATGAATTCACAGGAGTGGGTTTTGATGCTGTCATGGTAGTGATAAAATTATCATGCGAACGATCAATTCTCTTTGGGTTCTTTGTCTTGTTTTGCTGGTTTTTAAAAGATCCTTAATGACAGGTACAAAATGTTAAATTCAATAGTTGGGGTTGATATTCTAGTAACTGATAATTATACCTGGAACTCTACAGATAAACAAGTGTCATGAGAATGCTGGTGGGCTTATTTTCTCATACATGCAAGATCTCCTGTGTCACTGTCTGAAATTCAGTCTTCTGTGAGATTTATTAACTCCTCCTTCTCCCTCCTGCTTCTTAGGTCAGAGACAGCAAATTGCCTACTCACAAGGACTGCAATAAAAACCCTCCATTCCCTACATTTTTTGTGGATGGAGATGAAGAGCTACCAGAAGACCTGTATGACGAGGAGGTGTTTCAGTTCACAGAGCCATCTGTCACATATAAGTAATGTTTCTCTTGACTTCAAAAACACAGGGTTTTGTAATTTTCAGGAATTTGGCGGTGCTGTACAGAAGTAACCTGTGAATTGCAGTCTGACTCAGACCCTTCAGGCAGTGAGGCTGTCGTCAGGGAGTCAGGTTTACTGCTGCCAGGGTCAGTGCTGCACTTAGAGCAGCTAGTGGGTCTGAGGGCGGGTCGTATAGATGTCGCACAGTTCGTCTTTATGATCTTTTGTCCTGCCTCAGGCTGTGGAAACTTAAACCTTCTGAAAATCAGCTGGTTTGTAGATGGTTCCATTTGATTTTCCCAGTGTTACCAGATTGTTCCTCTTTTGTGGGAAGTGTTCTGGCCAACTCTGATCAATCAAAACTACGTCTCAGCCTTCTGTGTTACCCATGAAGTGGAGGATCCATATGGAATAATCCCAAATAAAACAAGCAGATTACTCTGTAACAGCGTGAGATGGTCTGGTTTCATTCTTTCCCTCCTTTTTCTTTATTGCCATGCGTTTTCCTGGCTCTGTATGATGCGATCAGGTAGATTATCTGATTGACTGGTTGGCACAGTTGCAGGATGAGGTTGAAAAGCTGCAAGCTGAACTAGAAAGACTCAGGAGAATTATAGAGGCTGGAATAGAAGGTAGACTGATGGAGCCAGACTCAACAATCTGGACAACAGCTAAGTAAGAGCCAGATTCAGGGGGGGGCCTGTATCCTATAGTTCTCAGATGGAGATAAGTTGAGCAAACTGGATGTCCACCAATCCATGGGCCCTGATGGGATGCACCCGCATGTACTCAGGGAGACGGTGGAAGTCATTGCTAAGCCACTCTCCATCTTTTCCAAGGCCTGAGGATCAGGAGAGGTGCCTGGGGACTGGAGAATAGCAAATGTCACTACAATTTTCAAAAAGGGTAAGAAGTCCCTTTTCTGCAGCCTTTTGTGAGTATAAGGGTGAGGATAAAGCGCTGAGCAGGGGGCATTGTGCATCCTTGAGCACATCGCCCCCTACATGGGCTTGTACTGTTGGCATGTCCTTGCATCACCAACACACTGCTCTGGAGGAGGGTGTAGGGTTAAGCTTTGGATGGATCCATCACTTCACAGCGTGACTGCTCTGCAAAATAAACACTCTTTGATTAATAACCCCTCTCAGTGGTCCTGTAACGGTACATGAGCAAACAGCAGAGAGCTTACGATACAAGTTGAAGGCAAAAAGGCGGTGGGAAGAGGAAATCAAAGCACTCATCCATCACTTGGCAACGTAATTGCAGTCACTGGTGATAAACAAGGGGAGTTTATTTCTCTCGAATCCATACTTCTAAATACCACTGCTCTGTCATCAGCAGACCAATAAACATTTTCCTTTGCTATTTTCACTTGATGTGGAAAAATGTGGTTTTTCAGTCAGTGTTTAACAAATATTGCTGTTGGGAGGCCCTGAGGTACAGTCCTGATTTCTGATCTAACCAGGCAGCCAGTCATTTGTGGACTTAGACCTACCTGGGATTAATTGAAAATCACTGCTTGTGATTTTCCAGGGCTAAATTAATACTTTTGTGAATATTAATAGTTTGTAACTTCTTGTAACAAATTGATATTTTGTAACTTTTTGTGACAAATTGATATTCTGTAACTTTGAGCACTAGAACAGAACCCAGAACCAAGCAGCTGAGAAAGTGAACTCCAGAGTGAATGCAGAGTGTAGCTGGATTTTTGCTGTCCCCTAATATTAGAGTAAGGACTGGATGTGGAGCCTCCTGCGCTCTGATGCTTGCTGCTGCATTTTGAGTTGTGGTGTGTAAAATCTGCTGTCGTAAGCTGTAACATACTGAAGTCAAACTGCTGTGGATTAGTCCAGCTTTTGGAGGTTTGGGATTGCAAAGGGAGGCTGTCAACAAAAAATCCACCTAAACCTTCTGTTTGGATTGTGCTCTAGGATTTCCTTCACGTTTCTCTGAGTGACACAGCCCTGCAGTCAGTTCAGCCAAGTTTTCAGCTGTCTGTTTGCCTCTCCTTCCTTTCCAAACATTAGAAAACCTTTTAAAAATGTGGTGTTTTTTGCAGGTACTGAAAACCATGACCTTGAGGAGGGTCCCTTGGCAACCTGCTGCTTTATCAAAGAACGAGCTGCAAAGCGCTCCTCTGGTTCCATCATTCACCTCAGGGTGAGGTTTGCCTCGAGCTACTCAGCTCTCCAAGAGAGGAGCCAGAGGAGCTCTGCTCTGCTCTGTGTGGTCACCAAAATTTTAGAAATAGGCACCTAAAGTCAGCCTTCCAAACTCTGTTGTGGAACTCTGGACATATCATTGACTTCCCTCCAAAGGTATTTCTTTCTCTTTGTCCTGATAGACAAATTCAGCTTAACAGAGGCTGCAGACTGGGTGTCTGATTTTCACCCAAAAAAACTGGCTGCAAATTATTTATAGCATCAGTCTCAAGTCAATTTTTTTCTTCCCCTTTTGTGAACTGAGAGAAGCTCAGATGAGCGTCTGCGAGAGAGGTGGTGGGAGGCTTTCAAGAGATGGAAATAACAGGAAGGCAGCTGTGGTGAGCTGGCTCTGTTGGCATGGCTCTGCACCCCCATCCATTGGGGAGCAGGTTGATTGCAGTCATCAGAACAGTTTATATCAAATAAATCAGGCTGTGGAAGAGCCCTGGGGATGCTGAGATGCCCATCCCCACAACTCCCTGACACCCTGGTGGTGGTGGGGGGACACTGTTTCCCTCAGGAAAGCCTGTGCTGACCTCTGCATTCAGCTTGCCTCTTCTTGCTGAAGCACTCTGGGGTAGGTGTGTTCTCATCCTCTCTTGCTGGCTGCTCCATAAATAACATCTAGGTCCTGCTGAAGACTCTGCTTGGTACCAGCTTCTTGTGTTGGGTTCAAACCACAAGTAAACAGAAGGAAAAGCAGCCAGGTCTTGTTGGGGTCTCAGATAAGAATTTATCATATAAATATAAATAGAGTAGCTTGGGGAAAGCGAAAGACGTTTATTAAATCTATAAGTATAGGAAGAAGAAAAAGGTTAAGCAAGTCAGTGCATGCGAACCAGAAACTCTGTCACAATGCCATCGCACATATGGGAGATTACTACGGTATCGGCCTTTAGCTTTTGCATTAGAGACCTGGGAAAAGGCACTGGCAGTCAGGTCAAGCAGAAAGGGGTGTCACCACTCCCTCTTTTTCTTCTGGACACTTGTTAGGTCTCCCTGATGAGTCGCACTACATGGTCTGCGGATGCCGGACCTTTGGCTGTTCCGGACTGGCAAACCCTTCGATTCTTCAGTGTAGCTTGTCTGGCAAAACGCTGAACTGCATCCTTGATGCAAAAACATGCAGCCCAACACCCAGACTCTTTTCTCCAAAGGTTTAAGAATTCTCAAATCCTACTGCTTCTTTCAGAACAACAGTTCAGCTGAGCATGAAGGGATTCTCGGATGGCTCTCCTGAGGCTTTTTGTCTCCCCATTATTCAAGCATTCTCAGTTTTACTCAGTGGCAAAAATGACAAACACTTTCTCTTCCTGCTGATCCGTGGCTCAAAATGGCAGCGGCTGCATGGCCGGCCACATGGCAAGCACGCAGTGGTGACGGCTGCATGGCCGAGTCAGCGGGGGCCTCCCCTCACAGCAAACAGGCACGGCTGCTGCGCTGAGGGATCTTCTCTCGGGGCTCTCTCTCTTCTCACTCTACCTTCCTCCCACAGTACAGGGAAAGGGAAGTATTTCAGCTCACTGCTGCCTTGCTTGGTGCAGCTCTGGCTCGCTCCATGCGAGGAGGACTCGGTACTGGTGGTTCTTGCTGTGTCCACTGGCCTCACAGTGCAGGCGAGGGGGAAAGGCTTTCCATCGGCACGGTGAGCGTGGCTTGGCTCAGTGTGGCCCGGCATGAGATAGAGCAGGCTACCACCATGCTCTGCTGCCACCAGAGTAGGTGCAGCTTTCTAGCCCAGGGCTGGGACTGGGGATGGGCAATTTACAAACCATAACAGTCCTGCAGAAGGAACCTCCTGAGGGAGGATCCCGAAGCTGGCTGCAAGCGTCTAGAGGTCCCATGGTCTGAGGGAACACAAGGTGCTTGCACCAGGCAGGATCTACACCTGAGGTGAAGGCGAGGGGGTGTCTGCTGGAATGGGCTACGTCCCTTCTGGTGCCCCAGCTGTGCCTGGTTGAGTGCTGAGTTTTCTGCAGCCTTTGAGGGAAACTGGGTCTAGCTGGAAACCAAACCAGAACTGGAGCCATGGCTGAGATTCGGAAGGAAAGTGGTGAAAACTTTAATACAGAACCCAGACAACAGGGCAGTTCTCCAGGGCTCTGCTGTGACAGAGCAGAGGCAGAAGATCTGGAGCAGCAAAGATGAACCAGACTGAGCAACAGTCCTAACCCTGAGAGAGGGAAAAGAGCAAAGACTGAAAGCATCAGCAATAAAATATTAAAGCTCTGAGAGAGAGTGTTGCAGCAGCAGTGGCTGCAGTCATTGCTATCAGAAGAGAGATGGTGAGCTTGGGGAAGACCAGAGCCTGGCTGGCTGTAGTGAGGTGCCTGGTAACTGCTCGTCAGCTCTGGCTGAGGAAATGAGCCAATGACTCAGAGGCTGCAAGCAGTGGGGAGCCTCATCCATCATCTCTGGAGCAGCCTTTACTTTGATGACCTCGCTGCTGCTGTTTAACTGAAGGATGATGTAAAATAAGATGCAAAAGGTCATAAATACATTGTTTTGGGACACAGAGGTTTAACCCAAGCAGGTGCAGCCATGGGTGATGCCAATGGCTGGTTTTTATGGCCAATGTTCAGAGAGGGTTTCCTGAGAGCCCAGTCCATGGAACAGGGGAAGTCACAGTGAGCAGAACAGAAGGAGCAGTGCAGACCAGCACCAGACAGAACTGAACCCCAGGAGCTCAGAGACTTCTTTCCCTCGCAGGACAATGAGAATTGGGTGCATAATGAATGTAGCACACCACCTCCTTAGCTGGGAACTTCCTGGTATCCTCACGTGAGGCGCTCAGGTGTGAGCAGCTCAGTGGGGTAGGATGGCTTTCCTTACCTGATGACCCCAGTGCTTTAATAAAGATGCAGACCTCTGCTCTTACTAAGTATGGGGAGTGTCCTGCACTGGAGTAGGGCAGGGAGGGATGAATCATGCCCTACAGTAAAGAAATGTATTGGGTAGAAAGACTGGGAAAGGATGTGTACCTTAGGAATAGTCTTCATCGAGCGCGAGCGTCTTTGCAAACCCAGAGTGTTCTGCTGTGACTCCAGTGGCAGAAAGGAGTGCGGGTGGATCACTGAATCAAACCTTGACTTGTGTGCTTATACAAACAACACGTCCAGAAAGCATTTCCCTTGGCCAGGTGAGTGCTGCACATTCAGCATCTGAAACCATGAGCAGCAGAAAAGGTGTTAGCTAAAGGGAGGAAGGGCCCACTGAGCCCCCACCTCTGGAAAACACAGAACAGGACTCGTTGAACTTCCTCTGTCATTAACAAACTGGTTTGACGTTAATTTTATGGTTTGCTGATAAAGGATGGAAGGAATGGAACCACCCCAGCAGCCAGGCAGCTGTGGCCCCCACGACGTGGCAGCAAGCTGGTCACTCCTATGTGTAAAAGGAGAGTAGTTCAGCAGCAGCAGCAGAACTGCAGCTGAGGAGAGCAGGTTTCCAGCCAAATTCCCCCAGGAGGAAGAGCCCAGAACCTGTTTCCAATTATCACCTTTCCCTAAAAGCCAACGGTAGTTTTTCTGCTTCACACCAGGACTGATACCCCTGCAGAGGAGATTAAAACCCACCACCAAAGCTCCTCCGGAAAATGTGCTGGAGACAAATCTGCACAGAGTTTGCCCTCTGTGTGTGGTTCAAGTGGGAAAAGCAGCTCCCCAAGGACACCAGAACTCACTAGCTGCTTTTCCCTGATGCTGGCTGGCAGCACTGTCTCAGCGTAGCCCGTGTTGGTGCCAGAGGAGCTTCCAGGACCAAACAGCAGCTGAAGGAGGGAGGTGTGTGAGCACTGGGATTCTGCCAGCTGTAGCAGTAGCTGGGATGAACCACTAGAACTAAGACATCAGAAGAAACACCATCTTAATCTCAATATGCTCAATTAATCAACTAACATAAGTAATGAGAAAGTAATAGGAACTGCAGATCCAAATCATTAGTGGCTTTGAAATGCTTCTGTGAGTCATGGGCAGCATGGAGACCCCACTGCAGACAGGTACTACAGCCACTGCAGTCAGCAAGGGGACACTGTCTCTGACAGCTGGTCAGTGTGCAATGACTCAGGAGTCTGTCTGCAGGCACCTTGCTGAGACCATCCTACCTCTCTCCTCAGTCCAGGCAACCTCAGACACATCCCCTGCCTCAGGAAGGAACTGCTCTTCTGCATCACTGTAGAAGCACACTGCCACATGCTGTCACCTCATGACTTCTTTCCCTTCCTCACGTGGCCCTGGAGTTAGGTTTGAGTGCTCCTTGTGGTCTTCTCTGGAGAAGGTGGAAACTGTTCCTTGCACCACTATCATTTCAACTTTGAAAAGCTCCTCCAAGTGTCAGTCAGTCTCCAGAGAGTGAAGCTAATTAAGCTGCAATCTGGCAGGTCTGCGAGCTGTCCCCTCTTTTCTCACAGGGACCTCAGCTGAGTGAGGCAGGCTGAGCCCCCAGGAGCAGCGGCAGTTGTTTCTGAGAGAATACAGCAGCATCTCGTACCCTGGTGCTCTGTGATTGAGGGTGATGAATTTTTCAGCAGCAAATACACTAGAACTGGAGAGGACTCTGATTTCTACCTTTGCAATCAGATGTGGCAACACCTCTGACCCCTTTCCCCCTGATCACTGCAGTGGAATCAGGAAGCTTCAGTCTTTCTGTGTTTTTCTGCTTGAGAAAGAGAACCTAGCCAACATCTCCAGTGTGATGGTCTAGACCTCTCCCACCAGCCCAAGTCCTTCTGAAAAATAAGACCTTACTGATAAAAGTGGCTGCTGTCTGGAAAGCCAGAAGGGCTGCTACTGGTGACCCTGTGATGCACAGGCTGCTCCATACAGTCCTTCTGGGGCATCTGCTGGGCTCTGCACCAAGCCAAGCAATCTGAGCCTTGCACCTTGCTTATCCCCAGCGCAGGGCTGGAGCCATCTGCCAATGCATGAGGCTGAGAAACCACCAGTTCCCCTGGTCCTTGTGGTTAAATGCCCCAAACTTGACTGGGGCTGCAGTCCCTGCCAGCCCTGTGGTTCAGTAGGTGTTGGAAGCTACAGAAGAGCTTTTGGTACCTGGTGTTTTCTGAGCATTCAACAGGTCACCTTCTAACCCTCCCTCTCTGTTAAACAACCTGTCTGAGCTGTATGTCCTAGCCCCTGTGCCTGAACACCTTGGTGGAATCTTCCCTGCCCCTCTCCATTTCTAAAATAAGGCTGACAGAAAGCTTATTGAGACACACAGGACAGCTGTTATCTTCCACTTTCCCGTACTCCCATGCCTCCACTTATATCCTAAACATCCCACTGGTGAAGGTTTGGTCACACCATCACATCACAGAGGCTTCCTCAGGGTGGCTCACAGAGGACCTAGGGTCTGCTCCCGCATCCATTGATTTGTATCCCAGGAACTGGCTGCTGTTCACAGAGCCACAGAACATTAGGGATTGGAAGGAACCTCCAAAGATCATCTAGTCCAATTCCCCCCAGCCACAGCAGGATCACCTAGATCAAGTCGCACAGGAACATATTTAGGTGGGGTTTAAATGTCTCCAGAGAAGGAGACTCTACAACACCCCTGGGCAGCCTGTTCCAGTGCTCTGTCACCCTCACCATGAAGAAGTTCCTTCTTAGGTTGATGTGGAACCTCCTCTGTTCCCGCTTACACCCATTGCCCCTTGTCCTATCATTTGATGCCACTGAGCAGAGCCTGGCTCCATCCTCCTGACACCCACCCTTCACGTATTTATAAACATTAATGAGGTCACC
>JAOXOE010000506.1:25925527-25948897 GCA_028565055.1 Phoeniculus purpureus
CCTGCTCCTCGGCAGCACGGACGACCTCCATGCCCAACAGACGCCGGGCCTCCTGGCTGCAGCGGCCCACGACGCTCACAACAAGCCCGTGGACCAAGTTCCTGGTGTGCCTGCCCAGGGTGTCCTGCAGCGCCTGAACCAGAGCCTCCTCATCCAGGCCATAGCAGCGCAGGCTGAACAAGACGTGGCTCTGCACCGCTTCCGCTTGCTGGCCGTCCTCTGAGAGGTGCCCCAGCTCCCGCTGCAGCCAGGGCATCATGGGCTGGAGGACAGTGGGGTGGACGCGGACGATGAAGGCCCAGACGTAGGCACTGAAGCCTCCCAGTTGAGCCGCAGGCCGTGCTCTCATGGCTGCTGGCAGGGCTGCTGCAGGGTGTTGGAGCTGAGAGGCAGCCGGCTGTCCGGGATCTCCTCCTGCCATTTGGACGACCGGTTATGCAGCTGCTGGGATCCCGTGGAATATCTGGGCTAGGGCAGACGACTTCCCACCGGAGGCTTATCTTCTGTGTACAGATGCTGGGCTACCCTCCTGCTCCGCAGCAGGATGAAGTGTGTATGAATGTTTTTGCATCGGATGTATGAAATCCTATCCAAGCCTTCAGTAACCAGAGAGGCACACCAAAGTAACTATAGAGAGAGGATATATATACACTTTAGTCAACAGGGCCAGATAACTTTTTCATATAGTTTGATATATACTGTATTAGAAAGATACTTGACAGTTGATTTTGTTTATAAAATTACCTTCAGAAGGGGCCAGTGAATGCAGCTTATGAGAGGAAGAACTGCAAAATTATACACACTTAGCTGGAGCAAACATAATGACAGATGGTGTCTTAATCTGATAGGATCCTTGGGCAAGATATTGGGAAATCAATTGTAGGCGATTCAGCCCACAGAAATTGAGCCATCTTACATCTGTCATGGCAACAAATTTTCCACTGCTGCCCATTATGCTGCCCAAATATTTAGTGAAGGATTTTGCCCTGCAGGCAATAAGAAGCTACTGTTAAAGGTTAGAGTGTTATTAGCCTTAACCCCAGCTTTCTGTCTTTTCTAGTCTTCTTGGCCTTCTTCCTTTGTCCTGAATACACACTCTTTAGTTGTAGCTGGAGAAACATCTTACTCATTGAACCTTCATTATATGCTATTAGGTTCTATCTAATCTATTGTAAGGTTTTAATTGACAAAGATTTAGAGAAAGACAATATTCAACTTGAGTCAATGTGATTTTATGGAAAAAATTCTTTCCAGTTGATTTATTTTATTGAGTGCCTCAAGGTAACTGGCTTGACTTTTTGAATGTTGGTAATGTACTTGACTTTGTTCATTATTAAGTCATGATTGAAATATGAGTGCTCTAGGTTACCTTCAAATGATATGAACTGGTTAATTAGTTTGAATGCAGTTCTTATAAGATAAAAGAGAAAAGCATTGTCTGAAATTTGAGAAACCATCATTATCTGAAGTTCTTTAAGAGCTCCAGTGTATAGCAGCTTACTCATAACCTAAGTGATGAGCTAAAACATGAAGTTTCCATATTGGCAGCAGAAGACTGTAAATAAGGTACAATGCATTTGAGAAGTCAGAAGAGAGAAGACATGCACAGAAGAATCCTCACTGAGACAATCTCCAACCATACAAGCAAACATTCACTTGGCTAGAAATGAAAATACAAACTGTACCAGCTTTGCATACGTGGTATGAGATCTGTTGAGCCAAGGGATCCAGATGACTTTTAAAGACTGCTCACATGGATGCACCTTAAGAAAGCAGAGCACATTAGATAGTCAGAGATGTATTAAAAAATAATTAAAACAATTACTGTTCTCAGTACTCTAGAAAGCATCTTCAGGTATCTTTTTAGCTTGTGAGAGAGAAATTTGAAGCATTGAGATACAGAAAAGTATGGCATGACTGTGTCACAAGAAGTCAGACATTAAGTGAAAAAGGGACAAATAAGAGTTTCAAACTACTAGTTTGCTACGTACTTTAAAAAACAGAGTGAACTCTTACATTGATAAGGCTTGAAGAGACTTTTCAACACACCAAATTTGAAGCATATAGGCATGTCACAAAGATGTCCTTGGGCTCTCTTCCAAAGGCTTGGGTAACCCAGCCAGGAAGGGATGACAGAAGTTCCCCAGTGCAACCAACTTCTCTAAACAACATCAGCAAGAAAGTCAGACTATGGGGCTTGGGACTTTTTCCAGCTCAACCTTGACAAGCTCCAAGAACACAGCCCCCACTGTCTGTTTTAACAATGTGCTCCCCTCTGGACTGACCCCACAGGTAAAAAGGTTGCCCTTAATATATAATGTGACCATCTCCACCTGTAGCTTTGACCCACTGTTTCTCATCCTGTTGTTTTGCACTGTTGTGAAAACATGGCTGTAAATTCTGTGTAGGCAGATGTCCGACCCGAGTTGCCATCCCCAGGCAGGTGCAACCCTGTCATGCAGGACAGGTGCTCCAGCCTCTGGGTGTGCTAGTGGGCTCACTCCACCTAATGAGACTCTTCAAATTTTGTTATGCGGAGAAAGGCTACAAAGCTGCTCCCATTAGTTTCCCAACAGAGATTTGTAATTAATACAGACTTCTGATGAACTGGTAGTATTAGGAGAAAGATTTTTTTGTTTATTGCTTATATGAAACCAGTATGCATACACAAGTGAGACATTTTCTCAGAACTGTTACCATTTTGTAGAAACCGTAGTTTTCCCATTTAAGTAAGATATCAAAAACATTGAAGATGTCTTCTAGAAGAAAGCAAAAAAATTGAGAAAGGTGCTACTACTCTTTAGTCCAGTGTAGACATGCGATAAAGAGCTATTTTGTGGTGAGATTTTAAAATTGAGCAAGACAAGCTTAGAGGTAGATCTTGAGGGCAACATCTTAATCACAGGTTATGCCTCTTTCGTGGCCCATTCCCTTGCCCTGCTGTTGGGTGTATATATAGGAGGGGAGTAAGTGTCTTGTTCTAATTTATTGGCATGCATTAGAATCACAGATTTGAGTTGTAAGGCACCTTAAACCCTCCTGCCATTGCATTGTCTTTGATACTAATGCCTTGTCTAAAGAATGTGCTACAGGTTTTATAGTCAAGCTCATGCTCAGTCAAGTCTCCTCATTTTCTACCAGGATTCTCAGTTGAAGATATCCTGTACAACTCAAGCAACCAAAACCCTGTTACAAAACTATTATTTTCTCTGCTGTATGGAGATTTCTGGAAGAGGAAGAAGTCATTATTCTACCTATGACTTTGTAGACGATGATCTCATATTCTGAAATTGAGAAGGACAAAATACATTTAGCAAAGAAGACAAATTGGTACTTATGTTTGCCATAATTTTTTATGAAGAGTGTAATTGCATGATGCACAATCTCAAACTTCCCATAGTGTTCATATTAAGACAGAGGAAAAAGGATTTGTGAGAGTCTATACTAGACATGACAGGGATGTGGATCAATACAGATGTACAGTAAACTTTGTCAGTGTTAAGGTTTTAAAAATGAAGAAGAATATGGAAACTTAATTTGTGTTTTTTCTGCATAAATTTAGAGTTTGGAGAAAGTTTCTGCCCTTTTCCTCCCCACTTTCCTCTTTCTCTACCCACCCCACCACCATGCCCACTGCTTTCTTGTTCAGGGACTCCATTTTGGTTTCTTCTTGTCTCCGTTTAGGGAAACATGTCGAACATGTCGTAGAGGCACAAAACCTGAATGTTGTGGTTTGGGGATTTTGGTGGCAGGAAGCTTTGGATTTTCATGGTCTGCTGCTCTGGAGAAGGTATTCTCAATTGGGAATTGAGAGTCCAAGAGGAAGGAACATTAACAGGAAGTTAACTTCTAAAACATCCACTGATACAAAAAGATGAGGAGTAGAAATTCAGGGACACCAAGGTTCTACTGAAGCGGAAACTGTTGGAAGACTCTTTTCCCATTTGAGGATTTGGACATTCAGATTTGAGATCTGTTACGTAAGAACATTGTGATGAATACAGCATATCTTTGTGTGTATGTCTGTTACATGGGGTTATTTTTCAGGGTGTATATTAAAATGTCTTACTGCCTTCTTTTTTTCCCAAATTGAGTAAGTTTATTTTTCTTGCCTTCGTGTTTACTTCAAATCCTTCCTTTATGTTTAGCACTTTGGCTAAATTAATTGGTTAAAGTGTATTTCTTGGTTTTAACTCATGGCAGTAGTCTGGTTCAAGGTGCTCAAAATACTGGTGAGACTAAAAGACAAGATGAACCTTAAAGTCTTTCCAAATACTGGTACAAAACTGTCAGGGATCACGTGCAGTCACACAAGTGCGGAGTACACAGGCACCACCACCTCCCTACTCCTGCTGGTTACACTGTTACTCGTATGTTCCTGCTGGATCCTGTTGAGCTGGCTGTCAGCCAACATCACCAGATCCTTTTCCACCAGGCAGCTCCCCAGCTCACTTCCTTAAGCCTGCTAAGGGTTGTTGTGACTGATGTGCAGGACCCAGCACTTGGCCATATCCCATAGGCCTCAGCCCATCACTCCAGCCTGTCCAAATCCCTCTGCACTGCCTCCCTACCCTCAAGCAGACCGACTCTCCCTCTTAATTTTGTGTCATCTGCAAATTTGCTGACGGTGCATTTGATCCCCTCATCCAGGTCACTGATAAAGATGTTAAACAAGACTGGTCCCAAAACTCAGCCCTGAGGGACACCATTTGTGACTAGTCACCAACTGGATTTAACCCCATTCACCACAATTCTCTGGGCTCGGCCATCCAGACAGTTTTTAACCCAGAAAAGGGTCCACCTGTCTCAGCCATGAGCTGCCAGCTTCTCCAGCAGAATGCTGTGAGAAACAGTGTCAAATGCCTGACTGAAGTCCAGGTAGACAAAATCCATTGCTTTTGCCATGTCCACTAGGTGAGTCACCTAGAAGGATCTCATAGAAGGAGATCAGGTTGGTTAAACAGGACTTGGTCTTTAACCTCCTTGATGCCAAAGTCCTGTCAGAAGCTTCTCAAAGCATTTACTTTTGGTACCTCCAGCTTGAGGCCAGCAACAAGCTGCCTGAGACACTCTCATACAAAGACAAGGGTTGGGGACCTGAAAATGAGCACTCCTTTGCGCTGGTATGTCACTGTGGCAGGTGTGAGTACTGGCTGTGTGTAGTGACAATTACAGGTTTGCAGATTGCAGGTCAATTACAGCTTCCACAGAGTGGCTGGTATTCTTGGTCTTGTGGGCCGTGTTGTTGGTTTCCATTCTATGGACGAAGTGACTCAGTAAACCACAAACAGGCTTCTGGGCTTCTGTTTGAGAATGCAGGTGTAAATTGTGTTACCTCTAAGCAAATATTTTGCCTTAGAAACAAGAAGAGAGCTCCTGAAAGCACAGCAGATACCCATGGCTAATAATTTATCACACAGAGCTGTTACAGTAGTTAGGATCTGCCTGATACCGTCGTGCCTGTGAGAAAGATTACTTCTGTACCTGCAGCAATGGAAACAAAGGCATTTTCACCATGCGTACTTTGAATCTGAGTGGGTTTTCAGCAGATTTTTCGAGTTCTACTATACTCATCACAAAACATTAAAGAAATGTGGGGCAATTAAAGAAGCGCATCTAGATTTGGTCTGATATAATCCAAATTTTTGTATTTTCATCAGTGTATCAGCATGCTAATCTCTCTGGGAGTGAATTTTCTCCTCTATTGTTTAGGAATGTTCAGAAGGTGTTTTTCCAGCAATGTACTATCTCAAAGCTTTCAAAGAAATGGTCTGTTGTCTGAATGGTCCCTTGCTAGGTGACAGTTGTTTCTGAGGCTTAATCCCCAACCAAAGATAAAGTACAAATTTGTGATTGTGCCTAGGCAGTCTTAGTGTATGTTAATTGTATAATTAAATAATTAATTTGTTGTTGTTGTTGGATTAAAAACTGTAGAGCTTCCTGGAAGACTGATCTTGGAGATGAGTAAAGGTTCCTTTTGCCACCCACTGAAATAAAATAATCAGTAAAAACGAGCCATCTTTTTCACAGACTGTGGATAACACAAATGGATGCCAGACGCCTTCACCTGAGAATTACGAGTACACAAAGTCTGTCAAGTGAGGATATTGACACCTTGAAGAAAGCACCAAGAGATACTGATGTTCAGCTGGCACTTGGTCTCTCCAAATTGAGACTGGTAATCTTTCTGCAAAGTAAATCATAAGTCAATTGTTCCTGGTGAATTTTTGTATCACATAGCATATGTGTCAAACTAAATAACTAGAGACATCTTCCAGCATTAGCTTCCATTAGTCAAGGGATCAGGGATCAGAGCAAGGAATGAAAGACCATGCATCCGGTAAGAAGTGAGTTATGCCTGACCATCTAAGGGACAAGTCATGGCTCCTTAAAGCCACAAAATATTCTGCAGCAAGGTGCACAGAGTCTTGATTTCACTCCTGCATGGTTGGTCTTTTTTGCCTAGGAAACTTTCTCTTCATGTCTTTCTATTGTTTTGTCGTTTTCTTATGCGACAAAGGGTAGGAACAGTACATGACTTCATTTTGTAGCTCAGAATTTTGTGTCCTACACCTGAAAATGAATTTTATTTTTTGTCTGAATGTGAAACTGTATCAAGTAAAAGGTGTTCCCTTAGTCTTAGGAAGCAGAACACCTTAAAAATCACTGAAAAGTCCTCCATTCAACAAAAAAAAAGTGTACCTCAGCTCACAATGATCTTATTGCCATCTGCTATAAAACTGATGTGGATAGATAAGATGGATAACAGTATTCAGGGACTCATTTTAATAAATCATGAAGAAATAGAGGCTTGATTGCTTGGATCTTTTTTGTTTTAATTAATTATTTTCCTATTTATACATGGCAGTTCAGTTCAGAAATCTCTGGGGGAAAAAAATCGTATTATTGCACTATAGAACACATCAGTTGCCTGGGAGGTTGCAGTAAAGTAGGAGGAACCTCAGGGGCTCACAGCCTTTTCCTCATTGGCTTCCCCATGTACTTGTCCTATTGCAGGAGATGGGTGACATACACAGGAACTGCCACAGTGCTGCCAGCTGCCACCATACAGCTGCCCTGCAACAGCCTGAAGCATCATGTGCTCTGCCACAGCCCCCAAGGTACAAAACAGTTCTTGGCTGGCAGAGCACAGCCTATTTGGTGCAACAAGAGATACTCTTGTAAGACCTTCTGTGAAGATGCTTCTTACAGACATCATCAGAGAATGCAGACCTCATAAATAAAACAGTTCTCAGACCAAACTAATCCTTAGAAGTCCTCCAAAATATCCTTCTCACTGTGAACATTAAATAGCATTAGCACATATAAGATGGCAGAACAAGCAAAATGTGCGTGCATCCCCACATTTGTAATGTTGGCAGCCCTCTGCATGTGGAATACAGGCCTTCTCACAGAGCAGCTCTAGTCTCTGCTTTTCTCATTGCCTTGCAAAGCACCTAGAAATACTGCTGAACCATCATGGTTTGAATAAATAAACAAATAGTACAAGTTTGAAATTACTATAAAGCAGAAAGATAAAACAGAATGAAAAAAAAGACCTTCACCAGCCCATAAATAATTGTTTCTGACAGCGTTGAAAAGTCATTTGTCTGTGTACAGGAACAACGCAGGGTGAACAGCAAACTGTGAGAATTTTTACATGTCAATAAATTAAACGTAACTAAGTGGAAATTATACACTGACTTGCACACTCATGTGCATATACAGAGATTTAATTGAGAAAATTGCTCTCAAGCTGTTTCTATGGTGTCACAGTGGTCAACAAACTAAACTCTCAAACAGGCACTCAAGTGCCTGACTTTGGCTTCATCTGCTCGGGCAGCCCTAGTGCAGGAGTGGATTAGCCACAAGTAAAGTCCTAAGCAGGTGCAAGATGAGCTCCCAGACAGGAAAGCTGCTATCATTTCTGAGGAAGGTAGTTGTCCTGGTTTCTACAAAAACATTGCAGGTAACATCAAATCACTTGCTCATCCTATTTCAGTGATAGTACAATCATAGAATCATCATGACTGGAAAGGACTGCTAGAATCATCAAGTCCAGATTGCCCTGCTTATGGTGATGGTGCAACAAAAATCGTTTGTCCACCATCTGTGCCTTTCAGCCAGAGAACTCCAGCACTTGGTAGGCAGTCACTACCCTGATATTTGCTGTAAGACCTATTCATCCAGCCATCCACAGTCCAGGAGGTTCCTCCAGTGCATTGGTGACAACTTCCTGATGCAAATGGTGGAGAAGCCCTCTAGGAGAGGCACGTAGCTGGATCTTGTAGTCACCAACAAGGAGGGTGTGGTTGAAGCAAGGAAGGTTGAGGGCAGCCTTGGTTGCAGTGACCATGACTTGGTGGAGTTCAGGATCTCATGTGGCAGGAGCAGACTACCTAGTAGAATCACAACCCTGGACTTCAGGAGGGCCAACTTTGGCCTTTTCAAGCAATTGCTGGGGGAAATCCCATGGAACAGGGTACTGGCAGGTAAAGGGGCCCAAGAATAGCTGGTTAACATTCAAAGACCACTTCTTTGAAGCACAACAAAAGAGCATCCCAACAGGAAAGAAGTCAAGGAAGGAAGCCAGAAGACCTGCGTGGTTAAACATGGAGCTGCTGGGCAAACTGAAGAGGAAGAAAAAAGTCTAGAGGTCATGCAAGGAGGGGATGGCCACTTTGGGGTGGTTATAAAGCTCTGGTGAGAGAATGTAGGGATGCAACTAGGAAAGCCAAGGCCTCCTTGGAAATAAACCTTGCAAGGGAGGTCAAGGGCAACAAAAAGGGCTTCTTCAAACACATTACAGATAAAACTAACACTAGAGAAAATGTAGAGCCCCTGCTGAATGAGGTGGGTGCCCTGAAGATAAAGGATACAGAGAAAGCAGAGATAATGAACACCTGCTTTGCCTCTGTCTATACTTCTGGGGGCTGTCCTGATACCAAGCCCCAGACTGCTGAGGCTCCAGAGGAAGTTGAGGAAAGAGAGGAGCTTGGCTTGGTTGAGGAGGACTGGGTTAGAGATAAGTTTAGCAAACTGGATGGACATAAATCCATGGGCCCTGATGGGATGCACCCGCGTGTGCTAAGGGAGAAGGCAGAAGTCATTGCTAGGCCACTCTCCATCATCTTTTCTAAGTCATGGGGATAAAGAGAAGTGCCTAGTAGCTGGAAGGCAGCAAATGTCACTCCAATCTTCAAAAAGGGTAACAAGGGGGACCCAGGTAACTACAGACCGGTCATCCTCACCTCCATCCCAGGAAACGTGATGGAACAATTTATCCTAGATGCTGTCTCCAGGCACATCAAGGAAAGGAGGGTCATTAGGTACAGTCAGCATGGCTTCACCAAGGAGAAATCATGCTTGATCAACCTGATAGCCTTTTATGAGGGGATACCAGGTGGATAGATGATGTCTGAACAGTGGATGTGGTCTACCAACTTCACTAAGGCATTTGACACAGTGTCCCACAGCACCCTTGCAGCCAAACTGAGGCAGTATGGACTGGATGATTGGGTAGTGAGGTGGATTGTGAGCTGGCTGCAGGATAGAAGCCAGTGCATAGGGGTCAATGGGGCAGAGTCTAGTTTGAGGCCTGTGTCTAGTGGAGTCCCCCAGGAGTAGGTACTGGGACCAGTCCTGTTCAATCTATTCATTAATGACCTGGATGAGGGATTGGCATGCACTGTCAGCAAGTTTGCTGATGACACAAAGCTGATTGGTGTAGCCGACACCCCAGCAGACTGTGTTGCAATTCAGTGAGACCTGGATGTGTTGGAGAGCTGGGCAGAGAGAAATTTAGTGAAGTATAACAAGGGTAAGTGTAGAGTCTTTCATCTGAGCAGAAACAACCTCAGGTTCCAGTATAGGTTGCGGAGTGACCTGCTGGAGAGTAGTGTAGGAGAAAGGGACCTGGGGGTCCTGTTGGACAGCAGGATGACTATGAACCAGCAATGTGTCTTTGTGGCTAAGAGGGCCAACAGCTCGATCCTAGGGTGGATCGGAAGAGGGGTGGTTTGTAGATCAAAAGAGGTTCTTCTCCCCCTCTACTCTGCCTTAGTGAATAACATCTGGAGTATTGTGTCCAGTTGTGGGCCTCTCAGTTCAAGAAGGACACAGAGCTGCTGGAGGAAGTCCAGTGTAGGGCAACAAGGGTGATGAAGTGGAACACCTCTGTTAGGAAGAAAGGTTGAGGGAGCTGGGTTTCTTTAGTGTGGAGAAGAGGAGACTGAGGAGTGACCTCATTAATGTCTATAAATATGTGAAGGGTGGGTGTCACGAGGACGGAAGCAAGCTCTTCTCAATGTCATTTAGTGATAGGACAAGGGGCAATGGGTGTAAGCTGGAACATGGGAGGTTCCATATAAATATCAGAAGGAACTTCTTCACAGTGGGGGTGATGAAGCACTGGAACAGGCTGCCCAAGGGAGTTGTGGAGTCCCCTTCTCCGGAGATGTTAAAAACCTGCCTGGATGTGTTCCTGTGCAACTTGGTCTAGGTGATCCTGCTGTGGCAGGTGGATTGGACTAGATGATCTTTCGAAGTCCCTTCCAATCCCTAATGTTCTGTGATCCTGTGATAAAATAAGTGTGTTCATATATGTGTACAAAGAAGCATGGAGTCAAGACCATGCACCAGAGCCCTTGAAGAGTCACACTGTGTACTGCTTTATGTGATGCCTTCTAAAGTTTATATTGTGTTGTAAATCTAAATTGTATAATCATGGATTCAGAGAATGGTTTAGGCTGGAAGGGATTTCAGAGCTCAGCTAGTTCCAACTGCCCTGCCATGGGCAGGGACACCTCTCACTAGACCAGGTTGGCCAGGGCACTGTCTGACATGGCCTGAAACACTTCCAGGGAGGTGACATCCACAGCTGCTCTAGGCAGTTTGTTCCGGTGCCTCATCACCTTCATAGTGAGGAATTTCTTTTCAGATCTAACGTAAATGTACTCTCTTTTAGTTTTAAATCATTCTTTCCTTTCCTATCAACAGAATCCCTCATAAAAAGTCCCTCTCCAGCTTTACTGTAGACCCCCTTCAGGTACTGGAAGGCTGCTATATGGTCTTTGGAGCCTTCTCAATGGCTGATTAGACAAAATTTCCTCAGCCTATCTTCACAGAATAGGTGCTCCAGCCCTCTGATCACTCTTGTGGCACCTTCTGGCCTCACTCCAGCAGTTCAATGTCTTTTTTGTACTGGGGTCTCCAGAACTGGACACATAATTTCAGATGAGGCCTGACAGAAGTAGACTAGATGGGGACAGATTCACCTCCCTTTACCTGCTGGTGGCAGTTCTTTTGATACAGGCCAGGATATGGTTGGCCTTCTGGGCTGCATTCACACACTGCTGGCTCATGTTGAACTTATTACCTTCCAGAACCCACAATTCCTTCTCCTTGGGGCTGTTCTCAATCCATTCATCAGCCAGCCTATATTTCGCTTAGGATTGCCACAACTTGGATGCAGGACCTTGCACTTTGGCTTGTTGAACCTCATGCATGAGCTTGCACGGTCTCGGTTCTCAAGCCTGTCAAGATCCTTCTGGACAGCCTCCCTTCCCTGCAGCTTGTCACAACACACAGGCTCAGTTTTGTGAATTTGCCAAGGGTGCATTCATTGCCACATGTCAGTGACAAGGATGTTAAACAACACAGGACCCAAAGCAGAACACCACTCATAAGCAATCTCCACTGGAGCACAACTGTAATCAGTGTTACAAATGTGACGAATATAATAACTCACTATGTGAGTTTTGCTAAGTGGGTGTTCAGAATTAAGGTGTTCAGTGCAGCCAGCAAAACCCAGGTTATAAATACCCGTGTGAGTGAAAAAGCTGCTGCTCAGCCACTGTTTCTAGGGGTTATAATTGGCAGAGAGCATATGCCTTCATGCATGAATCGTGTATGAGAAACTAAACAGCCATGAACAGTCAGTGATTTTGACAAATGAACAAGTAACATGCACTGCCCATGTCGTATAAGAAAAGCCTTCATTTTACACCAGTAAATCCAAAATCTTAGGATGATGGTACAGATCTTGTTCTTCACAGAATCACTGCTGTATATTCTGAGTAGGAAGAGATAATTATATACTACAGGTTGCAAGCATACACATAGAATCACAGAAGAACCTCTTTGGTTGAAAGAGTAATTGAAGATCGTAAGTCCAACCATTAACCTAAAACTGTTAGGACACCATAAATCAGGTCCTTAAGCACTATGCACTTTAGGCCCCATACAGTGACCAGATATCCTCAAAGGACAGCAAAATTACTCTTTCAGGAAGTGAATGTGCAATATTCCAGTAAATTGGGAAAAGTGACAAAAATACTCCTAACACTTCACAAAGCTCTTCAGAAAGTCTTCACCTGGCACAGCAAGTTCTGTTTAAGACATGAGAGCCCCCCCGCACCTGATAGTGATGGTGTGCTCCCACAGAGGACACAGACATTATCATTTAGACATTGCCTCTAACCTTTGTTCAGCCTGGCTAACTGAGCTAAGTTTATCACAGGAAATATAATTATTTTAAAATAGTATTACCTGTTCTGTTACTAAGAGGGAATAGACAGACTACAATGGCAGTGGGACCTCAGTAGTAACAATTAAAACACGGAGGTACCTGCCTTAGAGACAATGCATTTTCCAAATACTTATTTCTTCATAAGACAGAACAATGAACAAGTCTCCTGCTAAAGAGAAGTGTAATTCAATTTACACTCCACAGTACAAACCTCACTCAGCATCAAGGTGGAACAGCTCTTTGACCATCTTCTGTTCTTTGCAGAGTGGGTCTTGTGATGTCTCTCCAGCCATGATGCAGGCAGCAAGTGCATTAGTTGCTGTGGCAGGGAGAAGACTGCCTGTGTTGAAGTGATAGTTTCACAGGTTATTACTGAATTTGTTTTCTGCTAATGTGGGCTGTTAGACCCACTTGGCTCCATTTCCAATCAAGGCTTATTTCAGGGTTGTTTCAAGAGAAACAAACATCTCCTTTATTTCTCTAGTAGTGATTTTAATAAATCTCTGGTTTTCACTGTGACATGTCCAAGGTAGAATGGCATGTAATGAACTGCGAA
The DNA here is from genome assembly GCA_028565055.1 of Phoeniculus purpureus. Lineage (NCBI taxonomy): Eukaryota > Metazoa > Chordata > Aves > Bucerotiformes > Phoeniculidae > Phoeniculus > Phoeniculus purpureus. Next base: position 25,938,613 of record JAOXOE010000506.1, read on the forward strand.
ATATGGCTTCACATCAGGAAAGAGCCCTGTCGATAAACCAGGAGCATTCAGTATGCCAAACACTCAATCTTGCAAAGAAATAGCACAACCTCCCCCTATTCGTTTAATGACAGTTGTTACGGATCAAATTTGAGTGGGTTTCTTGACATGAGAGAATGGGGACCTACTATGGCAGACCATCACAAAGGGGCTTGGAATTCCAAGCTCTCTCTTAGTTTCAGCATTGGCTAATAGCGAACTGGTATGAGTGGTTTGGAGCTTCCTGTTTCCAGTTTCCAGCTTCTTCACTGCCATCTCTTTGTTCTTAGGGGAGACATATGACACAGGACTGGGCACAGCAGCCATCTTGACCTGGGAATATGACAAATGGTGAATGATCTCCTCAGAGATCATTGGAGGGAATGTTTTGCCTGCAATCCATTGCTTGCTGAAACTGACAGAGCTTTTCCCTCATTCATGCCTGTAGGAATCAGCATACTGGTAATGGAGGACTGGCTTGGAAGCACATGGAGCAGGGAGCTGTACCCTAAAATGCCTGCTGATGCTGATGGGCATACACACAATCTGAATGGACTCTCTATTTCCACGAGGAAAAAGAATGGCTTGAAGTCTCTTCCCTTTGAAGAGGTGGAGACAGCAGTTTGGCCCCGATACATAAGAAGGTGTGAGTAATCTTTATATTTCTTCCTATTGGGATTTCCAATGGGGGTGAATTAAATAAGTCTTGTTTTCCCCCAAACTGAGTTAGATTTTTGGCTTGCCTGCAATTTACAAATGGTTTTTGAACAGTTCTTGGTTTGGTTTTTCGCTTCAGACCATTGGCACACTAACTAAATTAACTGGTTAATTTTGCCTTGGACCTGATCAACAGGGCTCCCTGGTTCAAGAGGGATAGAGATCTGATTGAGAAAGTTCAATGAAGGGCCATGAGGATGATTAGGGGACTGAAGCACCTATCTTATGAGGAGAGATTGAGAGATCTGGGACTTTTCAGCTTGGAGAGGAGAAGGTTACAGGAGGACTTAATCATTGCATATAAATACATGACTACTGGACGTCAAGAAGAAAGAGACAATCTATTTTCACTCATGCCTTGTGATAGGGCAGGGGATAATGGGTATAAGTTGGAGCACAAGACGTTTCATCTCCATATCAGAACAAATTTCTTTACTGTAAGGTTTACAGAATATTGGAACAGGCTGTCCAGTGAAGCTATGAGTCTACTTCTCTGGAGACTTTTAAGACCCATCTTGATATATTTCTGGTAACCTCTCTTAGGTTCTATGATCCTGCTTGAGCAGGGGGTTTGGACTTGATGACCCCTGGAGGTCCTTTCCAATCCCTAATGATCTTTGTATCTCTGTGTAACTGGTCAATGAATTACATTAATGGTGAGCCAAGCAGGAGTTCAGATAAACACTTGACAATAGTATTCTGCAAGAAGTCAGCTGTGTATAGATGTGGCACTGTCCACTTGTGCTGGGAAGAAACTCTCTGGGAGGTCAACTTTGAAGTCCTTGTCTCCTTGTCTAGATTTGAGGCCAGTGCAGGTGCAGGTGTAAGGGACACTTCATTAATACAAACCTACTCCAGCAAGGATTAATCAGATGTTGAACAATATACTCACTTTGCCTCACTGTGCCTAAATCCTGGTGACTCCTATAGCATCTTTAAATATCCAGGAACTGCATTATATATAGACAGATAAATACATTTATTGAAAAATGCATTCATAAATGCTAAAGGAAAGTGCTTCTATTTACATAGAGGAAGAAAAATGTCAGATAAAACTTGTAGATTTCTCTTCCTCATTTGTGGTTCATTTTTCCCCATGAGTATTTTCCTCCATGAGTAAAAACATGCTAATAGGGTACTACAGCTGTTTACTAGCAAGCCACATGGTTTACATCCTGTATCTGGCCTTAAAGGTACTTGCTCTAGCCCTGATGCTCCATGGGGTGTTTAGAAGAGAGGACAAAAACTTGCAGCAGCTTACAGAAGCTGGAGGTGAGCAAATGACACCAAATAAAAACTGTTCTTCATGCAGAAGGTGCTGAGACACTTGAATCCACACAGCTGCCTCGTTTATTACCTGCCCAGGATGCACCCCATAAAAGAAACATGGGGGCGAGAAGAAGGTTCTTCATACACCCATGGATATTGACTGCAATCATTTGCATAGTAAGTGCTTTTCCCAATGCTCAGGCTGATTGAAACTTAATCTTTCCCAGTTTTCCAGAAAGTTAGCTTTGCAAAATAGCATATAAACACTATTCTTTTGCATTATAGTAGCCAATCTACAAAAGAGATGCAGAGGTGCTCAAGGAAAGTGCTTGATCTGACAGGCACATTATTGGTGCAAGTCAGAGCTCTGAACGTGTAGTGGAGAGCTTTACCGCACAGCATGGCATTGAGCAGTGTTCAAGGCAGGCTGCGGGGATGTGGCACCCATCTTCCTGGCATCAGCTACCTCCTTTGTTACAACTTCAAAAGACTGAGAAATTAAGACAACCTCATTGTTACTTTGCTATGTGGCTGAAGCAGGCAGGGACATGCTTAATTGGGGTAGATAATGCCACATGAATAAAATCCTGACATAACATAATGTCTCTTGGTGGTACATAAATGTCAAGACATTCACAGAAGACAAGTGTTGCAGCAAAACAAATGCCTGTGTTTTCATTATACCAACTGATGGATGAAGATGCAAATGTCACCATATGGCTGAAAGGTGCTGTGCAGATAAAGTGAAGGTGGCTTTCTTGTGGCTTGAGCTGCTGAGTACCACCACTTCCAAGGTGGGGGCCACACTAGGCAATTTGTGCTACAGATGCCCTGGAGGGAGTGCCAGGGCTGGGCTTGGGTCACATACATTGTGCATTACACCCCTACACCTCTTTCCTCACTAGGTTAATCCTGGCTTCACCCGGGGTGAGGTCTCTGCTTGCCCACAAAGCAAGTGTAAGCAAAAGGAAAACGCAGCTCCTTGGAGGAAGAGGTGGCGAGACAAAGAGGCAGAGAGGACACTTTTTATAAGCCTTTAAGGGATTTGGGCTTCAAGACACAGTGGTGGTACAAGCAGTAAATAGTAATAAGATATAACTGTGACACAGGACTTCAGTTTGATGTCAGTATGACTTTAAATAAAATTAGTCTCTATGTTCCATTTCTATCATACTTCAATTTCACAGACATTTTCAGAAGCCTCAAACACTACACATGGCAGAAGTAATATATCAAAAATGCAAACAGCAGGTGAAGAGTGGGCTAATAAATGAGAAAAATTCTTTACTGAAAGAGTACATCTCCTTTCTTTCATTTGCCTCTTATTACTTTGAATGACATTTTCCATTTCAAGGTTTCTAAACATGAACTCAGCTATCATCAACACATGTAGCAACAACCTCTGAATGCTACAAAGCTCCCAGATCCTTGGCATGACCCTATGCAGCATCTCAGCACACTGCCACAACAGGGGCAACCCGACACCCTGTGCCAGAGTCTGCTGGACACAGCACATGAACAGGTACACATGCAAAGAGGGTCACATGCGCCATTCACCGTTTGTCTGAGGCTGATTTTCCTCTCCTTCCCCTCCTGCTAAACAAGAGCTGAACAGGAGCATGAAGAGCCAACCAAGGTCTGGCAGTTGGGAGACACTGCGATTTTATGCAGCTGCTAAATCTCTAAGAAAGAGACTCTATTGGGAGTAGGAGATTCACCAGAGAAGTGCTAAAACAGAAGAATACCCTCTTGATCAAGCCAAAAAAAATGCTGAGATATAACTTAAAGAAAACAGACGGCAACCCCTCATTTTTCAAAGCAAATTCATGCGAGAAGCAGAGTTTTCATAAGCAGCCAGCTTAGGCAATAAAAGAATGATTTACAACATCACTTGATAGTTTTCTTCTAAAAAATGAAAGATTAGACCAAGAGAACTCTATAATTTAGACATGCTAGAACAAACTCTAAAGTAAATCAATCAAACTTTTTCTGACTACACATTAGTGAGATCCATTCCTTCAGCAAAGGATTATTCAAGCAGTGCCACACACTGTGGGGAAGCTGCAATATGTGAATCTATTTTCTAAACAGGTGATTTAAAAGCAGAATAAAACAAGACAGAGCTAAATAGACAGTTGCACTTCTTTCTTCTAAAGGATTAAGAATCACTATGCCTTACTGTCAACAGCGTAGCCTTTAACGCATTTGTTTTCTTAAGCTTTGTTTTCTTTTATAATCAGATAAACCTTTAGACAGGACAGTCTCATTTTTGCAGCTAATACAGCTTGAGAACGCAAGTCCTTTTTACCCCTTCCCCTACTCCTTCAGCAAGCATTCTCCCACAACACTTGCAAATGAAGATCTATGTTGGTTAATGAAGTAGTTTCCACGTGGGGTCTGTGCAGGGGCACACACACCCAGATGGAGGGGAACACAGCTCGAGTTTTGCGCACTTCCATGAACAGACATCTACCCTTCATTCTACGGCAGAAATGGGCTTGGCAGGTTGGTCATGCCCCATCAAAGACAAGGACAGGCCACCTTCTGAGGATACAGCCATCACGGTCTTGGTTGAGACAGACTGTGACAGACTGTGGGAAAAAAATAAGGCCACTAATCATGGAGTGAGAAAAGCCTGAAGGGACCAGCCTGCAGGGCGCAGTAGGGAGCAAAAGGATTTGGGCAGGTTTTCTTGGTTTGTTTGGGGTTTTTTTAAACTCTGATTTGTATTCTATCTCGCTTTGAGGTTTTTCTTCAATTTTCAGGGTTTGTTGCTTAAGCTCTGGGGTTCAAAGCCTTTAGTGTCCTTGGCAGCCGTAGCAAGGGAGAGGTGCTGCAGCTGCCCTCACAGCTGACAACTGGCTTGAGGCCCAACCCAGAGAGAAAGTAGAACTCCTCTGTAGACCAATTCTTTTTCACTCAAAGGCAATAAAAACGATGCCAAGACTTCTGAAAGTTCATAATTTCGGTAATATCATAGGCTGGGTGAGGTGGGAAATCACCTCCGCAGGTCATCTGGTCCAACACCGTGGCTCAGGCAGATCAGCTAGAGAAGGTTGTTCAGAGTAGCATCCAGTCAGGTTTCAAACCTTTCCAAGGATGGACACTGCACAGCCTCTCTGAACTGCCGAGAGAGGCATCAGGCGTATTTGTGTTACACATGGTATCACCATCATGAGTATTTCAGTTTCAGTTTTTCTAACGCAGCATTGTCAAAAGCAGATTCTCTCTGTATGCTCATGCTTAGCATCAATATAAAAGTTTTCATCAGCTTCAGATTTACTAAATCAAACATGTTTCCCACTAAATTAAGGCAAATCTCATAAAAATCATAGCATCATTTAGCTTGAAAATGTCCTTTAAATCCTTTAAAGTCCAGCTGTAAGAGACATCAATGGAAGAATACAAAGAACCAGAAAGTGTCTGCTGCTGTGTGCAATTCCTAGCTCCTCTTGCATGCAAATTCTTCCTGCAGCAGTCAAACCTTCTGTCAGGCCCCAGGGTGAGCACGGCGGGATGTCCTTCACATACACAGGCTCTGTGATGCGTAAGCAAGTCACCATGACCCACTGAGATCCTACATGCAGGTTTATTAGCACAAACAGACTAAGCAAAGCACATATTGTGTTTTGCTCTGGCTATTCTGTTCCAAATATTAATCCCTCCATTATTAAGTGAAGTAATGAAATACTGTGCATGGTACTAAATAGGGAGGTCAAGATATCCCTCACCATATGGTGCCTTTCCACCCCAAGGACAAGCAGGAGCACTCAAGCACTGCTTGATCACGTGTGCCTGGTGGCTGCAGCCTTCCAGTTAATCTTCACCTGCAGTGGACCAAAGCAAAAAATTTCCATGCAGCACCAGCCATCCCTGGTGCTACGCAGCACAGCTTTGCCAGCTGAGATTTCACAGCTGCAGCAGCAGTCCTCTGAACACTAGGCAAGTCCTCTAATGCTGTTCACAGCAGGTGCCTACTGCTGTCCTGCATCCCCACCGGTTCAGACCAGCAACCAGACCAGCTGTTTGGACATCATGGTCTGGAAGTTTGCTGCCAGAATGTCAGTGCAGAGGCTAGACATGGCCCTCACAGTGGGATAACATGCAGTAATGGCAAGGTTCTGGGTCCATGATTTTAGAACTTCTTGCTTCTGTTTCCCTTCACCTTTTCTGCTGCAGAGGAAGTGATGGTTGGAAGAAGCACAGCATCAGCCCACCTCATCCATCCTTCTAATGCTGTCACTCTGGCAATTCCAAGCACACAAGCCCTACTACACCCAGTCAGCGTTATCTAATGCAGTTGGTCTTCCTAGAATCCCCATTTAATTCACGAACAACAGTGTTGAAATGCTGGAGGCTTGCCTGTGAGCATCTCCAGGTCAATAACAGGGGAGAGCACAATATTTTGGGGGTTTCACTGCTCTATGTGTTTCTGCCCATCCTTGCAAACTTAAGATGCAACTACTAATTTGGAGAAATAAGTTGCTCATGTTTAGGTCTAAATTTAAAACATGATCCTTTTTCTGATCCAGGTGAAGAGCTTCTGCAGAGGACCTCTGCAAGGTTGATGTATTAATAAACTTCCCTAGGGCAGTTCCTGTTGTTTTGGCTGCCGAATTGCCCCTTACAGGGCCTGGGTGGCAGAAGGTGTTAGAAACCATTAATGTTTGAGAGTATTTGCTCCTTACTTCACAAGGACAGGCTTGGAGCAGGTTGGAGCAGGCACGCAGTTCCTTAACCATATTCCGCCACATCTCAACCCCCAGCTGATGCCTCATCCTTTGCTTTAGTTTTATTTGCTCCCTGATTTTTCAGGCATCTTTTAATTTAGTGTTTTTTACAAGGGGCAGCACACTCAAAGGAATTATGCCATTGTCCTCATATTTGGACAAAGGAATGCCTGAGCCTCAAGTTATTCATTATTTCACTGAGGTGCTCCATGGCATCCTTTTGAAGAATGCCACTTGCTCTTACTAAAATAACAGGTGTATCTGCCCAGTCCTGACTGCTCTAACACATCCAGCAATTACAGAGCTGGGTGCTGTGCACCAGGTAGCCAACACTGCTGTGAAGGAAAGTCAGCAATTGTTTTCCTTGCTCATGCAAGTATGCAACACCACAGTCCTAGCTGCTTCTTCTGGAAGTGAAAGAACAGATAATCTTTCTGACTGCTCACATTTATGAGACAAAAAACAGAGAGAAATGCAGAGGCAGGATTTAAAGAAGAGAGACTGAACACGTACCAGCTGGTCCTTGTTCTTAACCACCGAGTGCATAGCTAGGATAAATAAAGGAGCAAGCCTTGGAGCAAGGGATAGCCATCCCTACTCTGTTTTAAGTACCATCACCATTTGAAAACGCATATTCTTTGGTTGTGTGGCTCCATGGGCTGAACACATCTAATCCTATTAAAAGAGTGTGTAATCTCCTGAACTGGATTAATTGGAAATCAACAAGCACTAAACAGTAATGTGAATTTCTCTTTCAGATCTGCATCATCTCTAGGAAGATTCGTGACAGGGTTTTTTTTGTTGCAAAAAAAAAAAAGGGCAAAACACGTGGTGGTGAGCCAAATCTTCAGCAAGTTAATGGGTTAGTAAATTTCTTTTGTCTAGCTGTTTCTAACTGATGTTCCTTCTTAAAATATTTTAGTTTGGAGCTTTGTGCCACAGAAACTTCACAGGAAAGGAAAATCCCACCTCCCTTGGATACACAGAAAATACATTTTAAAATCTAACAAAGAACAACTTTTCTCAATTTCTCAGCCCAAACAGATCGCAGTCCAGTGAACTTCCCACCGACTAGAAAAGTGGAAACATAACCCCTGTTCTTAAGATCAGTAAAAAAATATCATCTGGGGACCTACAGGCCACTTCCCGGAAGTGTTCAAGGCTGTGTTGGACAGTGCCCTGGCCAACCTGGTCTAGTGCGAGGTGTCCCTGCCCATGGCAGGGCAGTTTGAATTAGCTGATCTCTGAGGTCTCTTCTAACCTAAACCATTCTATGAAAATAAGGAAGAGCTGTTGTGGAGAAGAAAGAGTAGGTGAAATTCGACCTTGAGAACTGTAAAGGAGAGAAACCAACACAGCAAAAGTAGCCAGATATGTCAGGGGATCATTTCACGGCAGGAAGGGAGCAGTTCAGAAAACTATGAATATTGCATAGAAACTTAATTTGTCTCCATGACTCATTGCTACAGCAGATACCATCCTACACATCACCAGTGAATTGAGATGGCAGCATCTGTGCTCTGCCTGTAGCACGCATCACTGCAGGACAGTGGCTGCCACAGCAAGATGCTGATAAGCTGTGCTGAACCACATCTACCTTCTCAGGAGAAGCTAGGAGAGCTGGCACTCTCTTTGTTTTGCTTTCTCCCAAGCACTGCAGCCCCCCCCCCCGCCTCCTCCATACAGGCCTGCAAAAACAAAGCTTTGCTGATAATATCTAAAAGCTGCTGATTTTATAAATAAAATTTCAGTTGCACTGAGAAGAGATGTTTTTATATGTTTCATTCTTAAGTGGCTTTTTGTTTTATGATGATTTATTTTTTATTGCTCCTTACTGAAAATAGATAATCTATTTCATTGAAACAAACTGTTCTAAATGTTTGATTTGAAATTAATTGGTTTTATCCCTTTTGTAGAGAAAAGGTTGATGCTTTGGGCTTTCTTTTAGTTTTGCTATGAAAACAAACATCAACATTTCTGAGCATTCCCAAAAAGAAGCAGTATTGAACTTTAATCATATCTTGTTAAAAATCTGAATTGTACTCACAGGCATGTGCATTGCAGACATTTGTCTGTGTCTTTACAAACAATGATTTTCTTATTCCATTCTTCCTAATAAGATAAGAGAGGAGGCTGGAGAAGAATCTAACTGGTTGCTTCTTAATGGTGATGTGAAACATTATCCCTATCTACAGCTAATAGCAAGATAACATATGCGAGAGACAAACCATAGGCTCTTTTAAGTACGTGTTAGCTCAGAAACACAGCACCCCACAGCATTCAGCACATAACAAAGGTTTGCAAAAGCATTGTTAAGTTTATTGTTAGGAAAGACTATATGAATGGGCAGTCGAAACCCACATCTTGGCACCGTGACTGCAAAACGAATAGGAGTGAGGACCTGTGGAGGTCTCAGGCCAGCTGCTCAGCCCAGTGGGAGGGGGCTCAACTGCCCCAGTATCCTTGTTAAAAAGAAAGCAAAGTCCCAGGTTTTTTTGCCTTCAATACTTGTTCTCAGGCTTTTGCCAGTGTAGCATTTTGTCTGGGAAGTATTTCTTTGATGCTGAAGCATGTTTTGGCGAGGCATGAAGCTCCATGGCAGGTGATCCCCAGGCACAACTGAGGCAGGTTGATGCTCAAAACCAGGCAGTACAGCTCTGGCAGGGCTGAAGTTTTTTGGCTTTGATAATGGAAAAAACCAAGATTTTGTTTTTTACAGTACTACTGAGAACACTTTGAGTTTGCCTGACAAGAGCACTTTCCTTGTGTCATTTTGTGGCAAAGTAGGTCCCTTTTCTACAAGAACTGCCCCTTGCAAGTAGTTCAGGAAACTTGTAGTTCAGAAACATGTGGTGCCCTCCACATGTTTCATGCAGCACTTCCCTCTGGCCCTGGAATATGTAATCCTAACTCTACACAGTACAGTCAGTCGTAAGAAATAGTCATGTAATGTCCTCATCTTTTTCTAAGAATACTTGAGGACTTCCATTGTGAGCAGCACAACGTGCGAAGCTGTGAAAAATTGTCTCAAATTTCTCAGCTGTGAGAAACTGTTTCAAAAAATGCTTCCTTTAAATCCCTGGTGCCCTGAGCATCAGGGAAAGGAGCCGGCTGTAGGGACGTGGGTGAAGATTGTGGGTCCCTTATGGCTGCTCCCTTGGCGCAGTGGGGTAAACTGGTATCGTGCCAGATTTACCATCCCTGGGAGAGTTATTGTAAAATTTACTATGAAAAGAGCATTTAATAAGGGAAATACACAGATGGTCAACCCTACTTTACATTCATTAACAATCATAAAATCATAGAATCATTAGGGATTGGAAGGGACCCCGAAAGATCATCTATTCAAATCCCCCTGCCACAGCAGGATCACCTAGATCAAGTTGCACAGGAACAGGTAGCTAGAGGACTAGGGTGAATGGAGCAAAGCTGCAGCTGTGTAGATTTAGACTGGATGTGAGGAGGAAATTCTTAACTGTGAGAGTGGTGAGAGCCTGGAATGGGTTGCCCAGGGAGGTGGTTGAGGCCCCGTCCCTGGAGGTGTTTAAGGC
>JAOXOE010000506.1:25948997-25974498 GCA_028565055.1 Phoeniculus purpureus
TGATCCTGCTGTGGCAGGGGAATTGGACTAGATGATCTTTCGAGGTCCCTTCCAATCCCTAATGTTCTGTGATTCTGGGATTCCATCATGTTAGAACAACGTTATGGCTTCTTGAGTTACAAGTCCCAAAAGAAAGAAGTTCAAATCAAATGTTGCTTGTGTAAAGTTTTGCTACCTGTTTCTTTTAGAATGAAGCCTTTCAGATGCTTCAGTGTAACATGACAGGAAGAAAGATAGGTGCAAGCATAGCAGCAGCCAATAATCCTGCAGGTGCAGGTAGGGAGGGATTCTCCCTTGCAGCATGTTGTGGGGACAGAAGCTTAGTAGGACCACACATCCTGCACCACTCTGAACCCTAACCAAAAAGGTTCCTCAGCTCCCTCTCTTTCTGTCTCTCGTTCCTTCATGCATGACTGCTAGCATTACCTGTTAAGATTATTCAGTACTTTTAATGGTCTTACTTGTATTTTTAGTATCTTAATTTTAAAATTTTAGATGCTCAGAGGTCATTGTGGTTGAAGTTTTTGATAAACATGGCTAAATGACAGAAGAATCCGACACAGAAGCTCATTGGAGTTGGGAAAACACCATTTGCTATGCTCACTAAAACTTGACTGTATTTTAGATCTCTTCATATTCTCAGCTCTGGAAGCAAAGCACAATTTTTTTCCATAAAAAAAACCCACAAACACTTTACTGCTGCGTGGAATTCATCAAGGGCCTTTGGAAACTAGGAAGGAATTAAGGAGGTAGAAGATTAATGATCTGAATGGCAGAAGAACAGCAGACAAAAAAACCTGAAGCAAAGTACCTTTAACAACTAACGTATACATGTTGGTATCTGAAAACCACTTACAATCTTGTTACTCTTCCCAGCAGAGCATCTTATTATTACTATTTGTTTTTTCTGGAATTTTGAGTGATTTAATTTAAAATTTAATTTAATTTAAATTACATTGAGTAATTTAATTTATAATCATTTCTCTATTTTAATCTATCAATTTTGAACCCAATTTTGAACGTTCCCAGTGCCCACTGGGAAACATGTCATATCATATCTAGGATTCTAACATCCCCATTGAGCACTGGGAACGTTCAAAATTGATACATTAAAATAGAGAAATGATTTTAAATTCACATGTTTAGAACCTGAAAGATGACAGAATTGAGGATGTCTGCAATTTTAATTTGACCCTCTGATGCACAGACATTGTCTTTAATAACATGAAACTGTGCTGCTTTTTTCCTGTAGTGTCACACCTCACTCAGTGATTTGGATTAAAAAGAAATATCTTTTTCTTTGCAGAGGTTTCAGAAGTGCTGTTAAGAATAAGCTAAGTAATTCAAAGGCATTATTATAGTTATCTCCACAGTGTGGCTATCACATTTGGTGGTATTATTTTCTTTCTATAGGCAGAAACAGAGCAATGAAAGCCAAAATTATCACTACAAAATACATGCCAAATTCTACAGTTAAAAAAAATAATCAAAGCCCTAAGTTTTCAAAGCATGATGCTCACTTATTGGCCAAGTCATCAGGTCATAAGTAAAATAAAAACTGTCTAAAAATCACAGAAGCAGTCTGTAGCTGAGGGAAAGTTAGGAATCAGTCCTCCAGCAAAGCACTCATCTGTCTAGTCATAAGGTCATCACTTTTCATTCTGGTTTTCCATGGCTTACCAACTGCACATTTGCTTATGTCTCTACCCCTCCAGGCTCCATATTTGTCCCAGTGCATCACCCATTTACTCATGAAGATGAAATATTGTGATTAATTTACAGCTAAATGTGATTATCCTAACACATCCAATAAAAACAGAGATTACATTAAGAGCCCTAGCTGGGACATCTTAGAGGCTTATGAATCCTTGGCTTTCCTGTCATATTGTTCTCAATGTTTGTATTAGGATAGAGGAACATATTTCCATAGAGGGCATGACCACCAGAATGCTGGAGTTGTGCTGATATTCAGTGCTAGTAATAGGTCAATCAGCCATACAAATAATATTACATTAACCCAGCTACTCAAATGAGTAGAAAGAGAAGGACTAATTACAAAATTTGAGAGCACAGTGCATTTCTTTTGAGTGTCACAGGACAGTATACTGCAAATCCATTCTTTTGCACCATGTGTTAGTTACCTGTTGTATTTGAGATGGCTGAGTCTGTTCTAGCTCATAGGGAAATGCGTGAGCATCTTTTCCTTGATTTTAGCGAGCATGACAGCATCTCTTGGGTGGCTCTGAGGTTTGACCTGATATGCACATACAACACCTGCGATTTCTCTTTGCTGATGTTAGCTCCTTTCTGCTAAACACAGTGGTTTCACAGAGCTTAATCATCCTTTCATTTGTCTGTTTGGAGCGATGCTTTGTGGTCGTTGTAGCATCATGCATTTTTAAACATATGTCCTGTAGCAGCTGAACCTGAGAACAAGCTGCAGAATCATGAAGAGAATGGTACTACGTAACCGCAGCTTTTCAAGGAGCTCGTTAATGTTCTTGTTACAGCTGAACAAACAGAAAGCTAGAAAGAGGGAATTGGCAAAGACTTAGAGCTAATAAACCTACCATACTCGTGACTACAATGAAAATACAACTATAACAACCCCTCCTGCTGGAAGAACAACAAGTGTGACTTGGACCAAGTCTGAGATTTTTGCAAACTATACATAAAAGAAGTTACCACTTGAATAAACAACCCTGCAAAGTGCAGAAAACCCCACCTCTTTCTCAAACATTCCCACTCCATGCTAAAAGGGTTATGACGGCTGTGGCTGATCCACTCTCTTTGGAACGTACACCGAGGGAGACTTGCGATCCTGGGCAGTGATATGGTTAGACTCTGTCCCAGTGCTCCCAGATACCGTAAGGAGAAGGGAGAGGCAGTACTCTCTGCTGGTGGTTCCCGTGTCCATGCCTGGGGATGGCACCTCACATCACCTTCTCTTATAAATCAACGCCAGCATTTTGTTTGTTATTTGGTACAGACCGGCTAACCTGATCATTTCTGGTAATAATTTGCCAGGCTTCTCTGTGCTTTTTGCACCATTATGATATTTTTGTCAGAATTGACAGGTACCTAACGTATGTCTGGATTCTACTGCTCAGACTGCAGCTCCCAGACACTGAGCAGCCCAGAGAAATGCGTACTTTGCACTTCTACTTTGCATATACTACAACTTAATTGCAGTTAATAGTCCATGTATTCATGGCACATGGAGGTTGACCCCTCCAGCTGCTCTGTCACACTCTCATCATGCCAGGAATAGACAATAAAGTGAAAATAAGCAGAAAAAGCTCAAGGAAGACAGGGAGATCACTTGCGAGTCATCATTACAGGCAAAACAGGCTTCTTTTGGAGAATATTAATTAACTGCCAATTTAAAAATAAAAAGTAAGATAATAAGCAAAAAAAAAAGACAAACCTAAAATATCTCCCCCTCTCCTCCCCATCCCCAAACTTTCTTTTCAGATTCAGCTTCAGTTCCTTGTTCTACCTCTTTTACCTCTTTCTCCCCAGGTTGCACAGGAGGATGGGGTGCTGGGTCAGTCTGTATCAGCTGCTCTTAGCTTCCTTCTCACTCTTTCCTGCTGCTCCAGTGAGGATCCTGCCCTTTGGGTACAGCCTTTCAGGAACAGTCTGCTCCATCATTGGTCCTCCATGGGCCACAGCTCTCTTTAGGAAATCTACATGAGCTGCAGGTTTCTTCAGGGCACATCTATCAGCTGCGGCATAAGATCCTGCATGGGCTTCAGTGTGGGTATCTGCTCCACCATGATTTTCCATGGGCTGCAGGAGGACAGCCTGCATCACCTTGTTTTCTCCCAAGACTGCAGAGAAATCTCTGCTCTGGATTCCTGGAGCATCTCCTTGTTTTAGCACAAGCCTTATGAGGAGCAGCTAAGAAAATTGGGATTGCTTAGCCTGGCGAACAGAAAGCTTAGGGGAGAACTTACAACTCTCTACAACTACCTGAAAGTTGCAGACGTGGTCCTTTGATTTTTTTCCTTCTCTGATCTCCGTGCCTCCAGGCCTATTTCTCTCCTATTTTCTCACTCCTTTCTTTTGCAGTTGCTGTGCAGGTCTTTGAACCTTTCTTAAATACATTTTTGCAAAGGTACCACCAGCTTGGCTTACAGGTTCAGCTGCATCCTGTTTTGGAGCCAGTTGGAACTGTCTCTCTTCAATGCAGGAGCAGCCTCTGGTCTCTTCTTATGGACAACACTCTCACACACCCCTGCTGTCAACACCTGGGCAGGAGCATTCAATACAGTTACTGTGAAGTGGGCAGTTAAGTTCAATGTGACCAGAATGTGCCAGGTTGCAGCACACACCCAGCTCAACTCTGCAATCAATCTCAGCTGACTTCATCCCACCTGCAGAGAGTCAAAGTGCAGCTTGTGTGTGGTATGGCCATTTGCATGGCTCATTGCTTCCCAGAAGGCCCTTTTGTCCCGTGCTTGCAGCCACATAGCTCTCTTGCTCAAGCATGCATCACAACTCAAAATCACAGACTCACAGAACATTAGGGATTGGAAGGGACCTTGAAAGATCATCTACTCCAACCCCCCTGTCACAGCAGGATCACCTTGACCAAGTCACACATGAAACATATCCAGGCGAGTTTGAAACGTCTCCAGAGAAGGAGACTCCACAAGACCCCTGCACAGCCTGTTCCAGTGCTCTGTCACCCTCACTGGGAAGAAGTTCCTTCTGATATTTCTATAGAACCTCCTATGTTTCAGCTTACACCCATTGCCCCTTATCCCATCACCAGATGACATTGAGAAGAGCCTGGCTCCATCCTCCTGACACCCACCCTTCACGTATTTATAAACATTAATGAGGTCACCCCTCAGCCTCCTCTTCTCCAAGCTAAAGAGCTCCCTCAGCCTTTCCTCATCAGGGAGATGTTCTACTCCCTTCATCATCTTTGTGGCTCTGTGCTGGACTGTCTGTGTCCTACTGTCTGAGGGCTGACTGGTCCAACCCAGCTCTTAGCTCAGACATGGCTGGCAGTGCTCAGGCATTAAAGCAGGTCTGACACTGTGAAACCCCTTACTCACCATACACTTGATGAGCTAAGTAGGCTGAGGAAGATCACCTCCTCCTCTCCAGTGCTCCCCAGTGCCCAGCTCTGGCTGAAGCTGGATGGCAGTGGGATGTGAAGGCAGCAATCAGAAACACCAGCAGCATCATCTCAAGCTGCCCCATGTTCAGGGTGTCAGTGGTACCCAAAGGATTTAATTGCTGGGTTGGCTGACAGAGATCCCAAACCACTGACCCATGCCCATGGGGTCAATTGGACTCTTTTGAAGAAAGTCTCTTTTGTAGGGCTCCCTGCCTGCTGAGAGGTGTTTGTCCTCATCCACCAGGTGGGTCTGAGGTCTACATGACCTTTCAAGGCATTCTGCCTCTTCTCTTTATCCCTGATTGTCCTAGTTTATGCATCTCTTCCCCAGAAACAGTTTCCTCAAGTATCTCCATCCCCATCACTCCTAGAAACAACCAGGGCTGCAGCACTGGTTCCTGAGACAGGAGCCAGGACTCAGGCAAATCTGCTGCCGCCACATGGAGCCTCATTGAAACCTCAGCCTGGCTGCAGCTAATTCGTCAAACCCCATTCATAATGGACCTGGCTCCTCCACCACTTCTAGCCTAGAATTAGCAGCTGGTGCGTAGGTGGAGGCTCTGGTAAATGGCTTCAGGTCTTGGGTCTGTGAGATGGGGATGACAAAGGCACGAGGAACAGGGATAAATGGCCACACTAACACCAGATCCCATTAGCACTGAGCAGCCACAATAGCCCTTTGCATCACAGCAATCGCTTGTACGAGTCTCCGCTGCCTTGTTTGCATCAGACTGATGTTGGCAGCTGGGGAAGGCAGCAACTGTGCTGGCTCTTTTCACATGAGTAGCTGGGGTTTTATCTCAACCTGAGCTGGGGTCCACACTGTGATGTTTGTCTGTCTGGTGACCAGTGACTCCATGGTAATCCTTTCACCCTGTTCCCGGACAGCTCTGAGGAGCTGGTGCTGTGCTGTGGAGCAATGGAACTGCTCGTGGGTGTGAGAGCGGCCTCAGTGCCATTCATTCATGGGAACTGTCATGAAATCAGCACATCCTCCGGGGCTACAAGTCTGTTGCTGCAGAAAAGCACTCAGATCTGCCTGGCCTTTTTGCTTGCAAATGCATCTGTGGAAAATGTCCCCGGTTCTTGTTGGGAAATCAAAGCCTGTTTGATTGAAGCTCATTTTCACACAATCAGCTGGTGCAGCTCACACTTTAGACATTTTAAATTGCTTCTACTTTTCTAGCAAAAAGACATCATCAATCCTGGGGGGAAAAAAAGTCTTTCTCCGAAGTCATCTGTCCACGCTTGTAGTCTTCTGATGTTTTTTTGCTGCCAAACTTTGGATTAATCAGATAGAAGTGGTACATTTTCTTAGGTGAGGTGTCCTTTCTCCTGTCTTCTCTGCCTATGAACGCAGTAATAAGAAAATGGAAGTTGATGGTGAAGGATTAGAGTCGGGTGTCGATAATACTGAAATACTGTAGATTTATTTTGTGAGAATAATGCTTAAATCATCATCTTCCCATTTTTCTTGTAGCCTTCCAGATATTTCACTACGTGGCAAGAATCCCAAAAGCCCAATCCCTTCCTCTGGCAGCTGCAGACCCGGCCCTTGTTCCGACTCTCTCTGTTTTGCCTTGCAGAGGCTCCTCAGCCAGAGGAGCATTGCTTCTGCCTTGCTGTGTGGCACCACTCGATGCTCCCTTCCCTTCCCCAGGAAACAGCCTTGTTTGTAATTACTTCAGCAGCTCGAACTGGTTCAAAAGGTAGGGAACACCCGGGAATTGTGAAGGGGAAGTTCAGCTCTTAAAGAAGGGAGGCACAAGGAGGGGCTGGGGGAAATGCAGGTCTGGGGTCATTTAAGGGATGGCTGTATATCATATAATAAATTCTATAGTTTATGCATTTCTCTTATGTTCTAGAGGATGTTGTATAATTATAATAATATTACAGGTACACACAAGAAATATTAAAAAAGGGAAGGCAACCTCTGTTTATAGGACTCTTTAAATTTGTGTTAAATCTAATTAAGGTTTTGATTATATAAATCTGCATTAATGTAGCTCAACTGCTTGGACCACCAGGGTGTGGATCTCCAGGGACTGGAGGTGCCCTCAGACCTCTGAATGCCTGTTGCTTCAAGGCTAAGGCTTCAAGCTCTCTGAAGGGTCAAAGGTCTCCGTGGGGTGTTTTGCTGCCCTGACTGTCATGTTTAAATGTCTGATGAATTCAGGACTTCTGTGTTCCTTTCATTTGGGTCTTCCTGCAGGGTACTGCTCGTTGGTCAGTGTGGCGGAAAACAACCAAAGGGGCCATCAAAAAGGTGAAGGCCAACCCCATAGGCACTGGTGACATGGATGGATTTTCCATACATTGGCAGCAAACCAGTGGCACCAGCAGAACCTGAATCCCCTCACTGACACACAATCACCTGGTTTTCTGCCAGCCCATGCTGAAAGCATCTCCTTCTTTCTAACTATTGCAGAAACGCTCTTTCCATCTGGCACAACAGCAGCGCTGCTCTCTCTCGTTACATTATTCTTGTGGTCTTTGCCACAACCGCCTGGGTGTCTCTCAGGTACTACTCTTTAATCGCCTGCCCTCATTACATGTAGACTTTGCTCCTTTTTCATTTTATAGCAGGAGGCCAGGGAGAAGGCAATTAAAATTCAATAAAAGCGCCGGTGCAGTGCTTAGACACTCATTAAGTAGTCATTAGCTAGTCTGGAGACTCATTGTCTTCATGAGAGTTCTTTTCCTCACTCTCTGTGAAGTTCCTCACCACAGTGTTGGCTCAAAGCAGCAAGTCGGATGTGAAAGGAACCCAGAAGGGTTGGTGGGGCTCCTGGCCCTGCACAAAGTCTCCACAGCCTTCTGGACATCCAACATTTGAGACACAGCAAACCTGACCTCTGGGGCTACACCAGGAGCTGCCCAGCTCTGAGGCTGCCCTGGCAAGGACCTAGCAGCAATTCCTCTGCTCTTAAAGGGTACAAGAACGACTTTGACATTGATGTTTATGCTGACTTGAATGGTACCCCCCCCCTCCCAGACCACAGCCCCCAGCTGCCAAGGCAGCCTGTAGGATATGAGTCGTCTCGGCAGGAGGAATCAGCACAAGGCCTCTGGGAAGCCCGGTGCATCTGCTGTAGGAATCAGGAGACAAGTGGCTGCCAAAGGAGCATTCAAAGCAAACAAGCTTCACTTTGAGGTGGGAAAACAACTCACTGGCAGAGGTGGGAGGGCAGGTGCGTGTCACTGACTGTCAGCTGCTCAAAGACATCAGTAAAATAGGGCTCACTCAAAAGTCATATTAGAAACCAAGTGAGGCAGCCTCTTGCTAGGAGGGAAAAGATCACAGCATCTGTTCTGCAAACTCTAAGCATCCTGAGCTCTGCTTTCCTCAAAGAGGCCAGTCCAGGCAAGTTCACACTAGAAAAGCTCCACAGCAACTCTAACAGTGTTTCACTGGAGCTCACCGGGAGCAGAATCCAATGCATTATTCACAACTACCCTCACACCGCTGACTCTTTGGAGACACAGATGAATACAGTGGCCTCTGCTGGAAAACAGAGGGGTTTATGTGAATAAACCTAAAACAGAACTGGGAGATGCTGAGGGGAAGTAGTTCAGCCTGAGAGAACATCCATGGTACCTGAGATAGACTGAGACCCTCTCCTGCAGGCAGGATTTCCCAATGAAACAGATGCTCTGTCAGAGAATCTCCTCTAAGAAATACCTGACACTGAGGTTGCTGTGACAAATACAACTGCTCTGTCTCCTCATCCAGTTCTACTTCTTCTGAGAAACTCAAACGTTCTTTTTTCCTGTTTAGCTCAGCTTTTCACCATGTTCAGGACCCCAAAGCACTAAATAATTACCTCAGCTCCTTTGTTTGCTGTATCTCTGCATCAAGTGAAATACTGCTTGTAGCTGTCTGAAGAGTCAATAAAAACACAGCAGGGAGTGAAGCTTCTACTACAAGTCGATGGGCCAAACGGGACCTGTTCTGAAGCCCTGTCCACAGCACTCCTTGACTTTTACTCTCTCATATTTGCCCCCAGAAGCCATTTGGTTTGTACTGCTGACAATCCACAACAGTCAGAAGCCCACAAAGAGAGAAATCAAGACAACAACTGCAAAACTGTTATTTTTATTTTAAACTTGTAAAATACAGCTCATGCAGCTGCTATTTGGAAAAATCTCTTGGTCCAAAGCACAGTAAACCAAAGACATTTTGGCTATCACCTCTCAATGAACATTTCAAAATGCTTTACAGTGTAAGATCAAAAATTTAGCTCTTTGTTTACCATCTGGGTTGTTGTAGTGGAAACAAACTTCTTGTTATTGTTGTCTTTGAGAGGGCAGCAACTCCTGCTCATGTTTCCTTCCTCCACAACAGGACCCAGGCAGTCAGAGGATCAAAGGCTGAGGGGCTCACCCAGTGAAAACCTGAAAGTGTCACCTTCAACCACCAGTTCCAACAACCCACCAGCACCTCCATCTCATTAACAAGGCTCTTAATTCCCTTTATTTTGAACTGTTCTGTACACTGGGTGCTCTGTATAATGTACACACAGTATAGAAGGGATAATAGGCTGGATAATGTGTAGGACAGGTCACAATTACACTCAGTTCTTAATGAACACCTCAGCTGTAGGGATTTTGCTGAAGCTCCTGTCCATTTGGTCAGGCCAGTTCCGGATATGAAAGTCTAATGGGGGTAGGAGGGACAGATGGTTAATGATTAAGGACATCAGTGAAGGGCTGCAGGGATGAGCCCTCAGCACACCCATTCCTGGGAAGACAAGAGGGTGCCCCTCTGGTGAGGTCAGACAGATTTTAGCCCAATTCCTCGTAACTGTAGCTCAACTCCAGTCACGCAAATCCGTAAAATATAAAAACTAGGAACATTTGATTCACAGTCTTGTAAGCAAATAGAAAGGAACAAGATGTGCTTACGTATGACGCTCCGCATATCTTTGTGGAATGGAGAGAGGCAGTATGGTCATGGCATAGAGCTCCTCACTGGCCAGGCTGCCTTAGATCTCACTCGCAGGGAGTCCCAGGCCTTAGCTGACATCTCCCACTTTGCTGTTGTCCACCAGGGGCAGGACAGACGAGGTGGTCCCCACAGTAAGGTAACCTGTTTTCAGGGTCTTTGGGGAAGCAGAATAGGGGAGGTGAATTTGACTGCAGAGCCCTGGGACAGCCTCATGCACCACGGAAACACTCAGGCATGTCACCTAACACAACCAGACACCTTTATTTCCAAGCTGAACTAAAGGACTAAAAAGCATGGCCTGCTGTCTTTTTGCTTTGGCTATTCCCTTCAGCACTATTAACAATTTTAAAACATTTTTCAATTTCTCTATGAAAATGACAGACAATTCATGTTGAATCCTGTGACTACATGAGCCTTAATTCTGTATAATGAAGCCAGTTTGCAAAAGGCCCTCTTAGTTCAGCCTAAATATTGCGCGACCTTTACACAGGGATAAAGTTTCAAAAGATGGACAGGTCCTTTCCCATCTGTAAATGCTGGAGGACAGATCCTCAGAACTCTGAAGCACTGAGACTATTCTCTCAGCTCGCCGATAAACGTCCTACAAGTTGCCCCATGAACACAATTTGCTTCCTTAGCAGCTACACAGAACAGTCCTACGTGGAGATCCAACACAACTTCTCCGGCCGCTGCTCCCTGTGGAGCCTTCTGAGCCTCCGGGTGCTCCAAAGCGACGGGAGCAGGCAAACGCGCTCGAACACCCACCAAGGGCTCCGCCAAAAGCCACACGGGGTCCCACAACCCTCGCAGGGCCGAACGGTCCTGGCACGGCCTCTTCGGCGGTGCAGGCCGGAGCGGAGGGAGGCGGAGGGTGGGGTCCCTCAACGCGGGGCCACGACAGGCCCCGAGCCCTCCCCAGCCCTTTGTACCTCCTCTCTCCCGTTACCTGTGGCCGACAGGAGCCGCCACTGCCCAGAAGGCCCTGGCCAGGACCGCAGCCCGCCGAGCGCCCAGCACTGCCCAGCCCACCACTGCCGCCATGGCGGGGCCGCCCCGCTCCCGCTGCGGCAGCGGCACTAAAGTTCCGGCGGCGAACGCGCCCCGCGCTGCCGCGGCACAAACGTTCCGGCCGCCGAACGTCCCCCCCGCCCAGCCCCATCGCCCCGCAGCGGGATAATCCCGAGCGCGGAGGGTCCAGACCCACCCGGGTATCCCCGCAGAGCCCCGGAAAGCAGCTCAGGCGGAGATGGTGGGCAGCAGCGGCACGGCCTATCCGAGCCCTGTCTGTCCGTGCTGAGACCTGCCTGCTGCTTCCCTCAGCCGCACAAACACTGCAGACGCCATCAATAAATAACTTCCCAACGGTGCCCTGCGGCCCCAAGGAGCCTTTTCACAGGGTGGGTAAATGCCCCAGACGTGCTGAGAGCCCGGATCACTTTTCGAGCGTCGAAGGTGTGAGATGTTCACCGAGACACTGCCGTGACCCGTATCCCGCAGCCGAGGTGTAGAGTCAGGTGCAGGAGCGAAGGCCTAGGGAGCAGAGGGCAGGGCCCATTGCCTGGAAACTCGCCCCTCTGGGCACAGGGTAGGGCGAGAGACAGCGGGGCAAAGGGTTAGGAAACGGGAGATGCTGTGGGTGAGCTTTGAGGTGTGTTGGCAGAGCGCTGCGGGAGGTACAAGGGGACGTCTGGGTGCTTCCAGCTGCGGTGGACCCAGGGAGGCAGAGGCACCGTGTCTCTGTCTTACGCTCTTTGCTTTATAGCAAGTGAAGAAAATTCAAATACCAACAATAAAATCTTCATTCATAAATATTTAAGTGGAAAGTCCTATCCAGTGTCAAGCTGTTCTTGAGTTCTTTTTAAAAAAAAAAGTGTCTCGAATATTCTTAGGGGATAAACCCAGTTTCCCTTAAGCTACAAAGCACTGGCTGTGCAAAGTTTCTCTTGGGAAACGCGTCAGGCACAGCTAGGTGTGACATTGAACCTAAGAGCAGGCAAACAGATGGTGGGGATGGAGCAGGGATGCTGCAGCGCTACAATCCCCAGGAGTGATGCTCTTCCAGTCAGACTTGTCTGCGGTGATGGGCTGATCCCTTCACAACAGCTGGCTGGGTCAGCCCTGTCAAAAACAGGTACCCCGGCCATGGGCTGAGCTCTTATGTCGGAACTGCCTGTGCGTCAGACTCTTGGAACACTTCATCACCCTTTACTCAGAGTACGGAAATTGGAAGCAGGCAGAGAGAGAAAGAAAGACAACAACTGCAAAACTGTTGTTTTTATTTTAAACATGCAAAATACACTTCATGCAGCTGCCGTTTGGAAAAATCTCTCGGTCCATAGCAGAGTAAACCAAAGACGTTCTGACTATCGACTCTCAATAAATATTTCAAAATGCTTTACAGTGTAAAGATAAGAAATATAGCAAAATTTCAACAAACCTGTATAAAACCCAGATACAGATAACTGTTTATTTCAAGGCGACATGCTGTAATGGAAAGAGGTCACTTTTTTTTTTCCTGTATTTATTTTTTCTCGTAAAAAGATTTTTTTCAACAATACAACTGCTTGACAGATTGAAGCCTTTAGGCTACACATGCAAAACAAAAACAAACCCAACAAAAAAAGTTTAGTTAAAAATCACCAAAACGTGCTATGGTTTGTTTGTTTGTTTCATTTTTAAGTACAGTAGCATTTTTCTTGCTTGGTTTCGGAAAACAGTGCAGGCAGGTTCATGGAGCTAGTGTCCTGGAAGACTCGTACTCTGACACACATTTGGGTTTGATCCCTTTGCCATTGTAATAGTCCACGACTTGGTTTGGAACTTCAGCCAAAACACTTTTTGCTAGAGCGGCTGGGGATGCCTGTGGGAAATGGTAGAAAACAAGTGTTAACCTGTCCCTCTGCCTTGAGAACTTAGGGACATGCTGCCAGGGATGAGGGCAGGAGGAACAGCGCAGAAAGGGAAGGCAGAGGGTGCTCTGAGGGAGCCGCACTACTGCTGAACACCCATCACATGATGTGTCAGTTTGGGCTTGCTGCTGTCTCTGCTCTGCTTTGGTGAAGGACTCTTACGCTGCTGGGGTGGTGGGGTTCAGGGAAAATATTTTCCTTCTGTTTGTTCTTTTCCCTTGCAGTGAACTGCTTGTGTCACCCGCTACACAGTAAGGATTTTTCTTGAGAGTTACAGATATTGAGCCTCTGCAGCTGTAGGGTTTGCTAGAAACCACTACAATTCCTATTATTATTATTTTGATATCTTCAAAAATCCTCCTTAACGAGAAGGTCAGAAAGGTCAGATGATTTGCTGACAGTGCTCCAGATACACTGCACTGTGGCAGAGATTAACCCCAGTCAAAGCTCTCTGTCCACACTGGGGCTGGAGACAATAAGACATGAAAGAGGGTGTGAGGGTTAGGTACGCATCTAACTACCCGAGATGTGCTAAATGCTTCTGTGAACCACAGCTTTCTCTGAAGCCAAACTTATAAAATAAAAGGGATTCACTCTATAGGTTATGTTTTACAGCTTCTCCTCCCTTCAGTTTTCTCACAGTGGTGGCTTTTGGACAGATTAGTTTTGATCTCTTTGGCTGGATATGAGATTTTGAGTTCCAGGCTGACCTGAGGACTGAACTAGTGAAAAAAATACTGTTGGGTTGACTCCAAGTGAATTTTGGTTTTCTGTTCCAGCAAAACAAAAAGAAAATAACATTTTCTTCTGTCCTTCCATCAGTAGTAGAGCTAACACAGATTCAGGCATAAATAACTACTTGATCCACCAGAAATACCTATAAACCTTATATAATTGATTTGTCATCTTCCTAAAAAGGTCCTTCAAGTGTTTTTTTCCCATGTAATAGATGAACAGCCCAAATATTAAAGCTAAACACCAGGTATCTTGACAAAAAGGACATGATTTTGGCTTTTGACTAAATACCTCTTTTACTGAAAGCTGTCAAATGCAAAATGTTGATTTATGGTAACTCTTGTGTTTGGTCAGAACTGATCTGACAAACAGCTCACAGACGTGTTAAACCTGCATTTTCCCCAGTGGGGAAAAATGAGTTTCAATCTAAATATCTGTCTAGGTTTAGTCTGTACTGGGGCTAAACTACAGCAGTTGTT
This sequence comes from Phoeniculus purpureus, assembly GCA_028565055.1. Taxonomy (NCBI): domain Eukaryota; kingdom Metazoa; phylum Chordata; class Aves; order Bucerotiformes; family Phoeniculidae; genus Phoeniculus; species Phoeniculus purpureus. Next base: position 25,963,203 of record JAOXOE010000506.1, read on the forward strand.
GCCATGTCCCCTCCCAGTCAGGAAGGGGGATCAGTAAGAGGAGAGGGTTGAAACGAAAATGGATTTAGTGACAAACTACTGACTGGTCCAGGATTCCATCCCAGTGCAACTGGGACACTGTCACGCTCATTTGCCTCATGAAGACTCATCACTAGTTGATGCAAAAGGCATTTCCTCGGTCTGAGCTGAGCAAACACAACAGCTGTGACTATCACTTTGTCTTGAGAGGGAAAAGTAACACGCAGAAGCGGCTGTTGTTATGGGCCACCACACCGACAGCTGTGAAGTGCTGAAATACCACGATGAACAGACTAAATATCAAGGTGCCTGGATGTATTGACTTTTCTGATACGGCAAAGGCATTATCTGTCTGTCTCTATTATCTCTGAGGAAGGGAAGGAAAGTCTCCTTGTTTCACAAGAGCAATATGTTTTGAAGACGGTTATCCTCTCCCAGGGCTGGGAAGTTAATCCAGAACAGCTAAAAATAATCTGTGCTCATAATCTGACCAATGTCAGCAATTAAAATCACACGCAGACTCACTCACAAGTTACCACCAGAGGCACCGAGTAGTAGTCAGTGCCCAGAACTGCAATTGTCAGCATTCATCTGCTCAGCTGAGGGTGATTTCAACTGTGTTATAAATCACAAAGTGGAACTAAAAATAACAAGTGGCAGCTTTGCCAGTTTGTGCAGAAACAAGTTTGTGGCTAACTGAAGGTAAGTCTAGCACTAGCCCACACATCCCTTGCCTCTGTTACACCAGGCTAAGGAGCAGCACTACTCGCTTGTAACCACAAGCTGATGAAAGAGGATGTGGTAGTCCAAGCCATTAGCAGGAGGTGCTCCAGCAGAAACATGTGGATCTGCAGCTTGGCAGCCAATCTGCAGCCATTTGGCACTGTGTCACCAAACTAAAAGCACCAGGGTTTATTTCCTGTTGTTAGTGTAAAGGGAGAGAGAAAAGAAGAACAGGTTTGTTTCTCCTCATCAGAGCTTCTGCGGTTTGTCTAGATCTAGGACTCGGACGGCAAAAATGTTACTCTGACATGAGAAAAAAGAACACCTCCTGAGAAGAGAAAAGAAAATGAAGGCATTTGGGAAGTAGCAAGCAAGAAAGAAAAATCTCACGTGGTTTCAAAAAGCCTAGAAAAACTAAAAACCTGCAAGTCCTCCAAACCAAGCGAAGGCTGCAACTGGTGTGTTGGGATCACTGGTGTAGGGGAGTGGCTAGTGAAGGGCAACCTCTTGAGGAGAGAGGCTGTTATGTGGCAGGGCAAAGGCACTGTCAAACCACATACCGAGCATTTTTGTCCCAGAGGTGAGCAAAAACCAGTCTTGAGAACCACTCTCAAGAAGTTAATAAATGGAAGAAGGAAGCTCTTAGTAGCAACAATTTCCTGTTTGGTTCTTGTGTAGAATTTGTGGAGAGGGCTTGGAGGTGACCAGGATGCTTGTGGGTGAAGCTGAGGGATCTACATTTCACTATGGAAACAGCTTCCTGGGAGGTTGGAGGGTGGAGATGGAGATGAAGGGGTGAAACCAGAATGCAGAAGTCACAGAATCACAGAATCATCACGGCTGGAAAGGACCTCCAGGGTCATCGAGTCCAACCTTCATCTTATTATCTAGATGCTAGAACAGGTACCAAGAGAATGGAAAAGACATACCAGGAAAAAGGGATCAGGGAGGGCATCCAGACTAACATCAGGGAGAGAGTGGACGGAAGGACTGGCATCACAAGAGACACCTGGATTCTGCCTGCTGTCTCCTTTCTCCACCCTCACCATCTCACTGATGTAGCACATTTCTTCCTGCACTCCTTTTTTCTCCATTCCTGACACAGTAATGTCACAGACTTACCAAACACTTTGTGCCCACCCCAGGTTAGCCCAGCCCCACCGACTGGTTGCTCCATGTTACACACATCCACCCTTCTGCAGAGCAGATGTTAGGAGTCAGCTTACGTGTTTGAAGTTCCTAAATGGCACAAACTGGACGATGTCCCGCAGCACAGGCTCGCCCTTGGGAGACCTCAGGATCCCGTCGTCACCATCCAGCATCTGCATGTCGCTGAAGTCGGCGTTGCCCACTCCGACGATGATGACAGACATGGGGAGGTGGGAGGCATGGACAATGGCCTCCCTGGTGTCAGCCATGTCCGTGATGACGCCGTCCGTCAGGATCAACAAGATGAAGTATTGCTGCAGTAGTTGGGCAAGAAGTGAAAAACCAGGTCACCAGCCTTGCAAAGCTTCTGACCCTTCTCCAGTACAGAAATGTTCCTGGTAATGGGCTCATGCATTGTTCTAAATAGAAATGAGCCTTTATGGTGGCTCACATGTTGCGTTTCCTGCCCAAACTTTCTCAGCTACTAACCTCTCCTTTTCTGAAGTCCAGCTCCGGTTCAGGTAAGGTCCAGGAGCTGGAGGGATGTGAAGGGCAGAAAAAGGGGTTCCAGGTTGCTAGGGCTGGGACAGTCGGGGCTTTGCTGGGAAGTCTGGAATAGCCCTGAGGTCCGTTCTAGCCCTATTTTCCATTTGCTGCACAGTCACCTCTGCTGACAGTTTCCAATTACATGTTTTCCCTGGTGGGAAGCAGTGGAGGCAGGGGGTGCTGAAGCATTGCTGCCCGCAGCAGAGCTGTCAGGGAGGTTATGACAGCACTTTGCTAACAAGCAGCTGGGATGGGAGCAGCCATCCGCTAACTGCTGCCTGTGGGAGAGACCCCGCATCGTGCTGGGTCCGCTGCATCCTGCAGAGCCCCATCCCTGCCTTCAAACACTTCCTACAGAGCCCTGAGGAGAGGTTTTCCCATTCTCTAAAGGACACTAATCAATTTAGTGCTCTTATCACCAATTTTCCCAACCTCTAAAGCCCACTGACCTGGGATCGTGAGCTCACTTGAAAATTCGTCCAATAAATTAGTTTGATTTTCAGGCAGAAAGAGGGGAAGATGGGGTTTAGAGGAATAAAGTAACTTACCCACCTCGCTACACCAGTGCAGAAGCAGCCCTGGGAGGGGTGAGCTGCTGTGGGGTTAGGTGGGAATGGAAATGCAAACAGCAATCTCTGCAAAAATCCTCCAGCAAGGGACCTAGACTCGAGGAGTCTGTGTAGGAGTCGCTTGAACTCCTCTCCCCTTTTAGGGCTCATCAACACTTTTAGGTCCTGGCCCCTAATCTTCTGTAAGCTCTGTGGTGCCAGTGATGCTTCCTCCGTGAAAGCCTGGGTGTGTTATGGTGAAACAGCTTCAAATACAGGACAGAAGAGAGTGGAGGATGAGGTTATGCTGTGACTATGGGAGCTGTAAGGGCTGGAAACTCTGCTCCAGCTGACAGACCCCCAAAGGGGAGTGAAAACTCTGGAGATGTAGCTCCTATACACAAACATCCCTGGTTCTGTTGGTCTACAGGAACAGACAAGGCAGCACCATGTCCTTACCGAGGCCTCCTTGGTGTTGGTCTCCTCGGAGGCAGATTTAGCCACTTTCTGGATGATGGGGGCGATGTTTGTTGGCCCGTAGAGCTGCAGTTTGGGCAGGCAGCTCTGATAAGCCTCTACCACACCTTGTATTCCTGTCAGGAGAGACCACACGAAGGCAAATAATGTGGAGAACATTGCCAGTGCTTGTTTGAAATGTGAATAAAAGGTGGGTTCTTCATGCATCACTGCAAAATACCTCATCATGAGCAAGGACTCCTGGCTTCAGACCATTTGTGAGCAGCTGTCTTGAGCTGCCTTACATCACGTTTGTAACAGACAACTCGTTGCACCCCGCTTCTCCTCCCCGGTGGTTTTTAGTGTCTGTTCTCCACGTATGAGCTTGCAGTGCCCCAGCCCCCAGTTGGCTCAGGTCAGCTCTAAGCAATCACCTCCTGGGCACCAGCTAAGAGTCACACCGCAGGGCACAGAGAAATTAATCACACTGCAGCTCTTCTCCCTCCTCCCCTTCAGGCCAGCACTTAGTTCTGCTTATCATGGCAGTTCCCAGCAGACGTGTCCTTTGTACCTACCACCTAGAGCTGTCAAGGAACTCAGACATCTTCTGCTAATACAATAAATTTTCATAATTGCTCACGGGTTGAATTCAGCTCTACCCAAAAGCCATGAAATCTTGGAAGAAACTGCAGGATGCTTTGCAGTCTACAGGAAAATGAGCTCTAGTCAAGAAGTTTTGACGGAGAACTGGCTATTTCTGGCTTTTTCATTTCAGGGTGCACAGGCAGAGTGGGGAGAACAGACCTCTGCTGACACACCTGACAGATCACAGAATGGAAATTGCTGTTTTCAATCATTGAGACAAAGGGGGTTTTGAAGTGACACATGTCAGCCTCCGCTCTCAGAACTCCCAGCTTAGCAGACCTAGAGGATTAGAGGTCTGCAGCTGGAAAGAAAGTGATGGACTGAAGAGCTTTGTAAAGGATGCTGAAGAATGAAATGACTTCAATAAGACCCTAAGCCAGTTTCAGTTTGCACTCAGACTGGCTCGCTCATGGGATTTGTCTCAGCTGAGCAGCCACAGGGAGCTGTAATTGCTTTATGGTGATACACCAGAACCTCCTCTGGAAAGCCACTGGAGAACGGGGTCTTCTCTCTTTGAGACAGCTACCAACGTGATTTTCCACTGCAGAGCTCTCAGACAAAGAAACACACTCCAGTTACAGTGACGATGGGCTAAATCATGAAGCAGCATTACAGACTTCCTTGGCAACTCCAGTGGCTCAATGACCTTTTGTTAACTCCCAAAGTTCTAACCCTGCTGAGGACTTCATTACATGTATTTACCCACTTTGCATTAAGGCTTCATAAATGTCCCCTAAGATACACTGACAAGATACACTGGAGGGTTTTCCTTATGCGTTCACACAGTGCCAGCTAAACACGACTCCCTGAGTCTCAGGCAGATTTGGTGGTTCCTGTCAGAGTGGCTTTCATCTCCTAGAGACGCAGTCTATTGCTCACTATCTCAAATGGTGTTTTAGAAATATCTACCGTCCTTACGTATCCAAACCATCAGGATATGTGAACAGCTTACTTTGTACCTCACTTTTCTTGGGGCCCTTTGTTTTAGGGTGAGCCACTGTTGATGTTTTGTGGTCTGGTTAGTAAGTTCCATATCTACAGGAAGGTTTCCTGTCCAGCCTCTGGCACCTGCCCAGGTGTGGTGGCTCTTCCAATCGATATGAGCCATTGTAGAGCAGGCACACATCACTACAGGGCAATGTCTGTGAGCAGAGAGTTAGCCACAGACTCAGAAGAGGCAGTAAAACGGGTAGAGCAGAGGTGTTCTGTGCAGGGACTTTCTTCTGAGGAGCCCCCAGACATCCTGTCCAGCCTTTGGGCTGGGAGACCCGACAGGCACAAATATGGGATAACCTAATGCTGACCACTGGTAACTGAGATGTTTTAAACAGAGCAGGCCAGTGAGTCTGTGCTCAGATACGGCGAGCTGACACGCTCTAAAGTAGGATCACCTAGACAAAATTCCGAGGTCTGTTTGGCTTCTCCGCCTCACCTTCGCACCCTCAGCAGGACTGACATCTCAACTTTGAGCTGTCTAATGAGCTCGTGGCACTTCTAGACGCAGACATGTAATTCCTGCTTCTTTCAGCTCCTCAGCGCTGGGTGAGCACAAACTGTGATGCTGATGAAGACCTGCATCTGACCTAGAAGACCTGATTTTAGTGTTTGGCAGCACCAGTGAGTTGGGAAGCTCAGTGCTGAATGTCCAACACCGTGCACTTTCCAAGTACAGGAAATGAACACGTAGCTCTTCCTGAGCTTGCTAACGGCAAACCTGATGGTTTGGAGCCTGGTGGGGTTTGAAGAGCCTGGCTGCTTGCGTAAAAAACGCTTTGGGTAACACTCACAGGAGGTGCTAAAAAGCAGAAGCACATTTTTCACCCGGTTGGTGTGTCCTAACACAAGCGTTACCTGCACATTCGGGGTTGTCTTCATTGAAATTGATGGCAAAATCATGAGAGACCTGCAGACAAAGGCAGAGAAGACTGCAGTCAGACAGCTGATTCCAAGAGGACTCACAGTTAAACATCCTTTATATTCTCCCTGTGCTAACCTAGAGACCTTCAAGACTTCAGCCACTAACAGTGAAATACAGACCCAGCTGGAACTCCCAGCAGAAACCAAACTGGAGCCAAACCTGTCAGCAGCAGGACTGAGAAAAAGCAGCAGGAAGGAAAAACACCCAGGTACACGTGAAATCATGTAACTGTGGTGTCAGGATGGGGCTCTTTGGGAGAGGATTTAAAGACCAGCCAGTCCACTTGATTTAACTGATTTCCCCTGTGTTGGGACCTAACGAAGTTCACCCTCACAGCACAGCCCTTGCTGAGTAGGTTCTAATTAAGGCTGCAAGGGGAATTTCCTAAATAAAGAAAATAAAAATTCTAGGATCATATAGAAACCTCAAAACACAAATAAAAGCTCTACCTTGGAATCTGAGTAATACAACCCCCCCATCCCCAAATCATAAAGCAAATGGCTGGGAAGCTTTTGGACTAGGCGAATGCATTCTCTTCCTGTCGCATTGAAATGTGTTATTCTGCTCTGCCATCCCATATATTTTCAAAATCCTTCTTGCTCTTTTTACTGAACTTACATTCTTTACAGAAAAAGCTGCTTTGACTCAGAAAGCACATTTTTCACTCGTTTTGCAGACAGTGAATACGGGTGCCTGAATGGTGAACATGAGTAATCCCCTTCTTCCCTCCCTCCCTAGACTGAATGCATTTAGATTAACCTCCGAGTCCCGAAGAGCTCCGGCTTTCCAGAAACCTCTGTGGTGGTGGTGGTGCTGCTGGGACCACCTGACAGTCTGACAAATTGATGTGTCTTTAGGACTGTTTCCTCACTAATTTAAACAGATTGTAAAACCCCGTGGACAGCAGCCGCGTACGAGCGCAACCGCTGCGATGGACAATGCCGAGCGCTTATTGGGGAGCAAATGGAACGGTTAAGCCTGAAAATGAAATACAGAGTGTCTGCAGGGTTTGCAGAAGCCCAAGATACTAACAAATGTAAAGAGCCATTCCTCAAAATCTATTATTTTCTGAACACTCATTAATCAAATGGTTTGGGCCGGACAGCCTGTGTCGCTGGCGCAGGGCTCACTGTAGACGGTTCTGCTTGGCAGAGCTCAGCCGTTTGATTTGCCTTGTAGGCAATGTTGGAGCACGCTGCCCAAAATCCGTTTGGATGCACAGCCTCTGCGTCCAAATCCAGCTGGTGTAGAGAAGGTGACAAGTTCTGGTTTTCCCCTCTGTCTGCTACTCATCGTCCTGCTGGTTATATTTTTGCTGGGTATTTATTGATTTGATTTGCATCTACTTTTGCCCTCATGCTCCTGAACGGCCACAGCCCTTCTCCATTGCCTAACGAGGCAGAGCAGGTCAGGGTCTGCAGCTGCACCAAGGGTCTTCTCTCCAGCAGCTCATCCCAGCACAAGCAGTGAGTGGAGCTGTCACTAAAAACACAGAAAACTGCCTTAAAACAAACTGTGAGGCGTTTGGTGCCTGTTCAGGTGTCAACCTGCAGTTCTTCTATGCCCTTCATCCCTGGCATCGCTCCTGCCAGGGGCTGACACAATTCTGACTCTCTTCATTTCAGCAGTAAGTTTGTGCTGCCGTGGTGTGTTTTCAGCTTCTCTGAGCTCTGCCTGCTAGGACACTGGTGTGTGGGTTCTGCCCACTTTCTGCCCCTTCCCCAGAGCATCTGTCTGAGCCCCTGTGAGCTGCATTTCTCTTACACCAGGCTGCTCAGGCACTTCTGCTCATTGCAAAAAAAATCCCAAGTAATGGATTGCAGATGCTGCTGTGGAACAACCAGTGGCTTTGGCAAGTTCTGTGTGATGGGAACTCAGGAGGTGAATACTGCTCTGAGATTTGCTTAGATGAAGGAGCAGCTGATGGGTTTGTCAGGCCTTGGGGAGAAAATGCCAGATATTAGATGAAAGATCTCTAGACTGATGCGGGATGTTATATATGGTACGTGCTGCTTCCTCCACTCCCACAGATTCCTTCTGCCACTAAGAAACTGCTGTTTCTCTGATAACAGCTCGAGAGTTTAATCTGATGCTGAAACGAGGGAAAACAAAGTCAGCGTAACACCACGGTGTGCCCTTGAAACAGCAACCCTGCAGCAAGCCCATGGACTAACGGGTGCTAAAGGGGTTCAACCTGAGGGGTTTTGTGACAGCAGAGGTGGACAGTGACACTGCCCTGAAGTGCTGATGTGAAATGGGCGTGCGTGTGTCTAGTTTTCCATGGGGAGTAGCAGCTGGCATTGCAAACACGCTTTTCTTGTAGTGTGCAGAAGGATATGAGGAGGCTGCAAAACTCTGGCATCGCTACAGGCACCACGAGGTTAGAGGAGAAAAGCTGGGGGCACCTTTTTCTGCAGTTGTTGTTAACTTCTCATTCTGTGGGTTTCTTCTCTGGTTCCCGGGCACCTTGGCTGTGTTCCACACTAGTCATCACTGGCTTTGCACTCACTGGATCATACCAGTGTAGACCAAATTACTGATGGGTTTTCAGGTGTATTGGTCTTGATTTATGAATGCATCATGGCGAGGCTGACCCTTCATTGTCCCTGTATAGGAGCCTCTAACTTCCGATGCAGAAGTACAGTCACAGCCAAGGGACTCCAAAGCGTTGGTCCAGTCTGTTTTCATACAACAAACCCTTGTAAGGGACTGTGCAGAGGGCTAGCGATGCTCTGCCAACACCATGAAGTATTTTGGATGCTACAGAACTATCTTTAGTCTTCATTTCTGGTTTCAGCGAGGGTGACCAAGCCAGCTGAAAGAAAGCAGGGAGCAGGAGCTGTTCCCCACTAGCCCTGCCCTGCCCCATTTCTCCTCTTAGTTTGTGCCTCATAAACCAAAGGAACTAGAAAATACCATTTATGCACCTACTTTGTATTCTGGGGGTATCCTTGCTCCAAATCCAAAGGCTGGGAACATTTTGTCACTGGAAAAGAATGAAAAGAAGTAAGATTTCCCAGGGAGAGATGCATTTGCTTACAACAATCATGTTTTCTTCCGTAAGCATCAATCAAAAATGCAAAGCAGCCCAACATCAGAGCTTGTTCTACCCCAGTTAGATCTGTGGAGATGAAAACTCTCAATTCCGAGAACCTGGAAAGCTGAAGGCTTTTGGAACTTTTCTGAAGCTGCAGCAATGTCTCACACAGCCCCCATGCTGTCAAGCTGCCTCTTCCCAGATGGCCAAGTGGAAAACAACAAGCTGTGAGGAGTGCCTAGTCCCTGAGTCAGCAAAGCACTGCCTTGCACACAGGGGTTAGCGGTTCACCCAAACATATGCCCATCTCCAGACACCTCCTGGAGCCCTGCCGGAGTTGCTGCACTCTAGGGCTTGATGAATCCAACCCCTCGTGGGTTTGTCCTGTTCTTGTACAGGGCCCTTGGCGAAGCTGAGTTCCTTCCACCGTTATTTGCATTTTCAAGACCAGCAGCTTCAATTTTCCTCGTGTGCTTCAAGCCACTGTTGCTGCACTTATCAGCTGGGTAATTCGCTCCCCAGACACACTCAGCTGCGATAACAGCACCCACCTGAGCTGCGGGTGGCTCTGTCTGCACAGGCTGCAGAGGACACGCTGGTATTTCTGAGACAAGGGAAATGGAAGGGTTTAAGGGAAAGCAGAAATAAGAGCAGCCCCCTAAGTTCAGAGTAACCACGAGATACAGAAACACCCGGCAGTGAGGCTGGGACGGGCAGTTAAGTGCATCTGCAGGGTGATCCAACATCATTTGGAAGAGATGTCAGCAAAGATGGGCTGCTGCCTTTCAATGCCCTGCCGAGAGCCGACTCGGTGAGCCAACACAGCGAACAGACGGGTGGGTGCGAGGAAGCCCTTACAGACAGCTGTAGCCATGGCAGGAGCAGGCTCAGAGGGCAACCAACGGGAGGCCATAAGGAAAGAATCTGAGAGAGAAGAAAAATCTTGTTTTGCATCAACCAAGAACTCAGGTTGCCTTAGAAAGTCAGACCCTGTGGAGACGCAAACCAAAGGGAGAACCAGACTGCTTGAGCCTGCTCCCTCATGGCATCTCTCTGGGCATCACCAGTTTGTGCTGGGACACACATCAGGGCAGAGCCACATCCCTGGCCTCAGGGCACACTGGAATCTTTGACTTGTTTTGTTCAGACCTTGGTACATGTGGGGGAACAGCTGGAGGCACCTTTCTAAGGGGATGGGAGGGGGAAAAAAAAGGCTAGTTCTATAAAGCCTGTGATTGACAAGATTGAGTCAGAAAGAGGACTGTGGCTTGGCAGAATCTTGATGAATGAACTCTGCCACATCTGCTTCACACTTCATATCGTTCTTTCCAGGTTCCCTTGGAAATTATGACTCAGCATCATTTTGTAACAGCTAAAGGGCCTCACTTGGAGACCAAACAAGCAGAAACATTGGATCATGGTTTTATACTGGGTATGCAGGAGGCCATGAGGGGTCAGGCAAACACAGGTATCCGCGGTTTCTGGCATCTTTTCAGCTCAAACAGCCTTGAGACAGCAAAGACCCAGTAGAACTGGGTTATAGCCTAAAGGTAAAATTGGGACGAAGGTTTGGGTTCAGACTTCATACTCTGTGAATGTGAATTGATGCCCCCAGTGAGGAAGGACCATCAGCACAGCAAGACCACAGTGATCTCCAGTTGGAAAGCCGAGGAAGCACAGTGACAAATGGGTGCATTAGCGGGGCCGAGGGGATGGACGCACACGATGGTGCCTGCTTCTGTGTCACTAGGGTTTACTGGGAGGTAAGAAATGAGTTCAGAATAAAGGACACTTTAGAATCTTGTCTCATTAACCACTGCTGCCCTCTGACATGTGGTATCATGGAAACCTGGAGTTCAGCTTTATTCTGAGCAGGGCTTGCTGTTCCTAGTAACGAGGAGAATCCAGATAAAACTCTTCCCCTGGTTGGAATCAATCAGTCAGGTGTTAAGAAAGAATTTTTCAACTCCCTTAAAGGAACAAACTGTGGGTCTGCTCTGCTCTTTGTACTTCTACCATGATGAAACCAGATGTTTTTCCTCTGTTAGAAAGGAATTTCCAATGGCCAGCATAAAGGGCTGTGACAACCACGACAACTCACATGTCCCAACATAGAATCATTAGGGATTGGAAGGGACCTTGAAAGATCTTCTAGTCCAATCCCCCTGCCACAGCAGGATCCTGATGCAGCCCAGGATCCGGTTTGCCCTCTGGGCTGCAAGTGCACACTGCTGGCTCATGTTGAGCTTCTCGTCC
>JAOXOE010000506.1:25974598-26009409 GCA_028565055.1 Phoeniculus purpureus
TCACCCCTCAGCCTCCTCTTCTCCAAGCTAAAGAGACCCAGCTCCCTCAGCCTCTCCTCATAAGGGAGGTGCTCCACTCCCCTCATCATCTTTGTAATTCACTCTTCTTTTACAGAGGGTGTCCAGGCACAAAAGCCAGGGAATAGTCCTTGACAAGGTGGCTGGGCTGCACTTCCCTGAAGAAAAATTTCACCAGTGCATCGATGCTGGGGTCAAATTATCCAGCTGATTGCCCACACCAAACCCATCATCTTTTGAGGTCCCCTCAGACAGAACAGTGCATAAGCTGCTGATTACACTGGATTACCGCCTCTCTGCATCCTGATTTGATTGTGGCAATCACAAAGAAGCTGCGAGACCATCATTTCCATCAAAGAGGAGGGCAGTGCACAGCACAGATCTCCAGCTGGAAAGGGAGCAGTTTTGTTTCCTATCAGCAAAGCTATTCAGAAAGCAGGAATGACTTCTGACCTTCAGCCTGCGGTCCTGGTCTCCGCTGCACAGAGAATTTACAGACACTTTAAAGGTCTTCCAGGCTGGGTTTAAGTTATTCATCACAACCTGTGAGCAAAAAGAAAGGAAATGCCTTAGCCTTTGCCCACCTGCCAACAGAATGCTAACAAGAGCCACAACTTCTACTCAGTCCAGGGAGAGGAGAGAGCAAAGCTCAGCTGGGGGTGTGCAGAACACCACCCATGGGATGTGTGCCTTTCAGCAGCCTCAGCTTGGACTGCTTCTCCTGTGCAAAGCCCCAAAATGCAGCACAGCTGGGAGAGGGACCTGCACCCAACCCACATAGCCATGCACTGCCGTGCCTCAGCAGGAGGGTAAGGGCTATGGAAGGACCCCTGAGCTGGAAGCCATGGAAGAGATGCAGGACTGGGCAAAGGAAGATGTCATGGGATGTGGAACAGCCAGGGGCTCACAGTCCCAAAACCTGCCACAGCCCCACTCTTTGCTCCATCATGCTGCGTTCTAATGCTGCTCATTACCATGGGAGCTGTTGGGACCCTGGAACACACAAACCAGCTTACAGCACCCCATAACTGCCTTTAGCCCCAGCTGCCTGGGAGGAGGTGAGGAAGATGCAGAGCAACATTAACAGGCAATTAATAAATACTGATGCCATATTTAGCCCAAACGATGCTGCAGGACATTGCCTGCAGCATCATTTGGTCTGAATACGGTGGTATCAGGAACAACTGTAACTCCTGACCTTCCAGCAGAGCACCTGCCAGTTTCATTCAGCTTGCACCAGTGGCCTCAGTTCTGTCTTCTCCTCCTCCTCCCACGAGCACCTAAAAGCCCTAGCCCTTACCTCGGTCCTGTGAACAAGCTGCTGGGTTGCATCGTCATTCATCCGGAAAATCTCCAGAAAAGGATCCGATTTGCTGAAAAAGTCCTAAAATAAAATTGAAGGTAGGTGACTCTGGGGACTCCTTTGAGTTTTTCAGGCACAGGGCACTCGTGCTGCTAATGAACAAGAAGAGCCAGCGTGTGTTTAGTGAAGCTCTTGGTGTCTCAGCACTGTTTCCCTCTGGTCCCATAGCACAGCCTGACCATGCACCCACAGCAAGCACAACAGCAAAACGTCCCTTTAGAGCCTTTTCTCTCCTCTTACACTCTGGATTCCTGAGCTTCAGCCGTTTCACCCCCCGAGCTCATTTCCTTCTCTCTCCAAAACAATAACTTCAACGTCGAAGATGCTTCGTAACAGCTCGAACACGATAAGAGGAAGGGACAATTTATTTCACAGCTATTAATACTGTCAAAGCTTTTGGGTTATTATGCTAAACCTAACAGCTTTATCTCACACGACTATTCCCTGAGGGGAGGGCGACAGCAATAGTAATAAGGTTTAATGTGCTGGTATTTCAGCAGCGTTTGACTGAGGGTTAACGCGAGGCACTCGCTAGTGGCGTGAGGCACCCGGGTCCTGCGGCCGCTGCACGGAAATGCTACAGGAATGCGGCTCCGGGTGTAGGAATTTGACTGCCTCTGCTTCGGAGCATCTGTCTGACACGTTCTTCAGCAAAATAATTTTCAGGCACTTTTCAAAGCTCAAGTTTGAGGATCAAGTCAAAGGTCGCCCAGAAAAAGACTGAAGCAACCAAAAGACACCACTCATTTTGAAAACTGCTGGGCAGCAAGATGAGGCGTTTAAAGGGTTTTTTCAATAGCGGGTTTGTAGAGAAAAAGAAAAAGCAGACTTCCCTACCTCTGACTTCCCTAGAGTTTTCCACTCAGCATGGAAGACTTTCCCATTGAGCAGGATTCACTCGCTCTGCGGTTTCTCTAAGACTCCTGCAGATTTGGGTGGAGGGAGTGGAAACCCCAACAAAACCACTTTTTTCACAGTCAGGCTCCATCTCGTTGAACAACAGACATGTGAGGACCGAGCTGTTACCAAGTTCTCTAGATTTAAGATGCTTGCTTCAACTACAACGTCTTTGGCTGCTTACGGAGAGTTCGCTGCTCCGAGCACTTCTGATCCGCAGCCTTTTAAATAATTAAACTGCCTTTGTTACAGTGTAATTAACTTGTCTTGGTTTTAATTAGATTCTTTTGACTTTTTTTTTTTGTTTTTAATTACATTGCAGCTCAGGGAAAACCTCGTTGTGAAGGTTCATCTGAAATCTCTGATGCATCAAATCATATAAGGGGAGAAATCATCTGCAGGGGGAAGTCTAGTCAAGGTCTATTTGCAGGCACTCCCGTGCCTCTCGGTGAGGTGAATATGGAACATCTTACCTTGTCATCCAATTTCCGCGCACTGAACGAAAGTTCAACGTAGTCATCGTTGCCAGACAGCTCCTCGGCAATCACCTAGGTGGAAAACTGTGCTTGAGTTGGGCGGGGGTTAATGGGAAGGGACACAGATGGCGCTTCCCAGCGCAGTACCGCAGACACCATCAAGAGGTTGAGGCGTGCCGCCAGTGAAGGTGTTTGTGCGCTCGGGAAAGGGGTGTCGGGTGAATCCCTGCCCAGCTGATGGGTCACCTCATCCAACTGCAAACCTCAGTCAGCTAGGTCCTGTCAATCATCTCGCAATGGATGGGCACCAACGTCCATCAGGGATCTGTTCCTCTGACCCAGGACTTCTCCGCAGAGAGGACAACACAGAATTCCACAGTCTCACAGTGTCCAAGGGGACACAACACCTCCTCAAGAGCTATGTGGTTTGGGACTAAAGACTAACTATGCTGATGCTCTTCAGGATCATTTGGCAAGGGCATCTCCATCAGCTGCCACGAGGGGCAAGATTTCAGAGGCATCTGGTATGGGTTTTCTGCAGTAGCTCCACTGGCTAGTCCATGTGCTCTAGGCTGAGGCCGGGGAAAGCAACACTAAACATTTGTAACTTACTGGGCAGACACCTGGGGTGTCCCCAGGACCAGGAATCACGACAAACGGTCCACTCTTACTCACAAAGTCAACTAGCTCTTCACCACCACTGGCCAGGAGCTCAAGCCAGCAACAGAGTCATCACCTGGTGTCAGCAGGGTCTATTAACTCATCTTCTCTCCTCTGCGTATCACAGAGCAGTAATTTTTGCCAGAACACACTACCAACAGGCCCAACCATCTCAGCTGGACCACAGCATTTGTGCTTTCACAGCATAAGAGGAGGAGTGTCCTAAACACCCCAGGGATGGACCAGATGAAGTGAGCCCAGATAACCCCAGCAGACAAACCTCCCCACGTTACTTAGGGAGCAAAACTCTGAGCCAGATGAGTGGGGAATTCCTTTCCACGCCTGGACCTGAACAAATCTACCTTCTGCCTTCAAGCAAATCCCTTCCCAGTGAAGGGAAGCACCAATGAAGACATCTGAGAAGGAAAATTCCCTGCGCACCCCCGACAGCATCATTTCTCACAGTCCGCTGCCTCTTCTATAGCTGAGGCAGAAAAACCACCCGAACAATCAAGGCAAAAGAAACCCATCTGGCTAATGGCACATCAAGAAGGAAAACATCCTTCCCGACCCCATGAGGCAACCGAGCAGAGATCCCCAAGGCGGAATATTTTATCAC
This sequence comes from Phoeniculus purpureus, assembly GCA_028565055.1. NCBI lineage: Eukaryota > Metazoa > Chordata > Aves > Bucerotiformes > Phoeniculidae > Phoeniculus > Phoeniculus purpureus. The sequence continues at coordinate 25,978,632 of JAOXOE010000506.1, forward strand.
AGTCTTTGTCTTAACGCAGAGCTGCAAATGTCACGGGCACCTGGCAGCGGCCAGCAAAGAGCCAGATGAAAGGGAGGCAGTCACTGATCTGCGGGTTCCAGCGTGCACAAGGGTCTGTGGCTACCCAGTCCCCAAAGGTGCCCCACTGCAGCTGCAGGCTCTGGCCTCAGCAAACTCCCCGTGTAGCGTGGCCGGGCTGCGTGCGTCTTCTGAGTGGTCTGAAACTGGAAACAGCCCATGGACTGAAAGGTATCGGGCTCTGTGCAGCTCCAAATGAATTTTTGAAGGGGGGAGACCTTCAGCTCAGACTAATGCAGCAGCACAAGGTTCTTGCCGTCCTCCAAGTGCTGTAATGGTGCTGCTAGTAAATAGTGCGGCTCTGGGGCAAACCCACAGCGCTCGCTGTTCCTTACAACAGGTGTCTGTCAGAAGCAGCACAGGTCATCCATTACGTTAACTACTGAGCTGCACTCCTCAGCCCAGGGCTGTTCTGGTGGCTCGGCTGGATGCCTTTAGAGAGAATCACTCGCATCAGGATCTTTTTAAATAGCAGGAAAACGAGCGGATTGAAGATCAACTTACTGTTATGGATGATTTTCCAGCTGTGTTCCCGTGTTTGAGTAAGGACTTGGAGAGTTTCCTCTGAGAAACAATCTGACCAAGAACAAAAACACAAGGGGACAAATGAGAGTTTGTACTAAATACGTGGCTCGCTAGCTTCCTACAGCTTCCTGCAGCCCGTTTACAGCTGAATTATACCTCCCCTCGCCTGTGTCAGAGACCTCCACCTGAAAACAGCGAGAGCACTGCCAGAAAGAGGCATCCCTATCAGGAGAGGCAATAATGCCTTTACAGGAACGAGCTTATCAATAGCAGAGAAGGGCTTTCAATTTAATTAGCACCTAGTGGAGCAGCCCTTTTAGGATTAGTCCTAATAACAGCTGCTAATTGCAACAGCAGCCTACGTTTCAAATCGCTTCTCTGAAGACTGCTGTGGTAACTCATACAGGAAAGATGAAGTACGTCAAAGCAGTGCACTACAAACGGCTTGAGCCGCTCCATCGACCTCAACAGGCAGGATCTGACTAGGACTGCAAATTGTATTGCTGTGGGGAGCTGCACTGGCAAACCTGAGCCCTCCTGGGGTCCCAGGGGTTGCAATGGTCAGGTGCAGAGCTGCTGTGCCTGGCGCCTGAGCCAGCCCTGCCAGAAATGACAGTCACCTCTAATCAAGTACATTATTCATCCACTAATGAATCCAGCCACTTCATTTGGAGGAGATCAAAGGCCAAGGATGTGAAGGTGTTTAGATACCTAAGGAGGCATTCAGCCATCTAATGAGATTTAGGAATTGGAACGCCTCAAAAAAACCCAGCCCTGTGTCTTTAGCACCACAGAACTCTATTAAAAGAGTGCTCTCATACACACTGCTTCAATTTCATCAACCCAGGTGCGGTGATGGATCCTTAGCCCTTGTCCAGTTCGGGAGCCATAGGAGTGCCGTGGCTGAAACGCAACTAACGGCGTATTCAGGTGCATCATCTGCTGGTGGCACGGGTGAAGCCAAAGTGTTTCTGGCGGGACAGATAAGATTTATGACTTTGTTCCATTCTACCTCCTGCTCCTGGAGCTTTGGTGGGCAGCCACAACCACAAACAGTTTGGTGATCAGAACGGGAAGGGTTTAGTCTGGGTGGGTGAGTGCCCGGACACTATTCCTGTGAAAGGTCATACAAGCTGGAGTAGGGAATGTTCTGGTTCTGTGATTCTATGAGTCTAAGTCACACAGGAACGTGGCCAGGTGGGTTTTGGACGTCTCCAGAGAGGGAGACTCCACAGCCCACCCCGGGCAGCCCCTTCCAGTGCTCTGTCACCCTCACTGGGAAGAAGTTCCTTCTGATATTAACGTGGGAAAGATGGCACATGCAAGTGGGACACAACTGCCTGGTTTGAAAACGCAGGACCTAAAGGGCACTGCTCTGTTCCTCTCTCCAGTTCTAGAGGCACGTAACAGCACCTGTGGGTACTTGAGCATCTTCATTTATTAAGGTGAAGCTTCTGTGGAACTGAGCACTGAGAGTGTTGAAGTTTGATGCTTGTTTGTGTTTCAGTCTTGGTCTGAAGTTTGCATCATGCAGTTTGCATCTGCAGACTGGGCATTCCTTCATCTTTTTTTCCCTCCAAAGAGGTCAGTGCAGGAAGCTTCCTCATAGCCTTGTGCTTGGGACACATTTTCCACCTAATGCAGCAGAGTCCGTGAGGATGATTCCTTTGTCTGGGTCAAACTAAAGACACTTGAGTTTTCCTGATGTCTCTGACAATGACTGTTGTGGGTGATTAGTGGTAGGACCAGGGGCAATGGGTGTGAGCTGGAACAGAGGAGTTTCCACATCAATCTAAGCAGGAACTTCTTCACAGTGAGGGTGACACAGCGCTGGAAGGGGCTGCCCAAGGGGTTGTGGAGTCTCCTTCTCTGGAGATGTTTAAAACCTGCCTGGGTATGTTCCTGTGCGACTTGGTCTAGGTGATCCTTCTCTGGTGGGGGGATTGGATTAGATGATCTTTTGAGGTCCCTCCCAAACCCTCATGTTCTGTGACTCTGTAAAGATGGAAATCGGAGGAGTAACTCAACCCAGACACCTAAGTGTTGATTGGCTGACAGTCAGGGAAATGAACTCAATCCCGTATCTCATTTGCCACCCTGTGTGAAAAAAGTGCATTGATGAATGTTCCTTGGGCTTGGAACTTGCTTTCAGTTCCATGTAGGGTAAGGAGCTATAACTGTCTCTCAGATTACTCTGTTTCTCAATGCTGGTGTAATGTCCCTGGGCTCTTGCTGTGCCAGACCAGTCACTGCTGCCCAGTTTGCCACAGCCCTGGCTCACTTGAAGCAGAAGTTCTTCGTTCTCCTGTTCTAAGCACTGACTGAAAAGTCAGCCATGAATGACAAACCCCACCCATCAGTCATTAGGCAAGGATGATCGATGCTGGGGCAAGTGGCAGTGGTACCTACTTGTCCAAGAGTGCACTCCATGCCCCCAAGGAAATCTGCTTCCTTCAGCCCATTGTGATTGCTGCTGATGTCGTGAACTTCGAACCGCAGCCGCTGCACCTCCTCAAAGTAGAAGTCCACTGTGAACAGCTTGGAGAAGACAGGATTTATGCAGGTCCGGATGACTTCTGTCCTGTCGACCTGCCAATGGAGAAGAGGTCACTTGAGTGGTTTCCCTCTCCACCACCGAGCTCCTGTCAGGATCTGGATGGCAGCACAGGGGAGGTGCTGGTAGGTGGAGGCGCATCATCTTGTCTGAGACTAATGACCAGGCAATTAAGCACAGACTAACCACAGAACCTACGTCTCCAGCAGTGCCCATCCATCACCGGGCAACGGCAGCAGAGTGACACAGTTTCATCAAACTAAATGGAAAAGCAAGCAAGAACTCTGGTAATTACTCATCCTGGACAGCCTGCACGATTAAGGAGAGGAGAAGCGGATCCACAGCAAACAGCTTTTCCTAAAACTACATCAACTTCTCCACCTCGCTAAGTTGCATTACAGGAATCAGATGGACTACAGGCTGCTTATCCCCACCTCTGAGCCTCGCAGCTGCTGAAGAAACACCACCAGGTCTAAATGGCTGGTTCTTCCAAGAAGTGCTTGCACTGCCTAGTCCTCCAAGCAGGTGGGACTTGGCTGTCCCACTCCTGAGGGGGGACTTGGCTGCTTTGCATTGTGATGCATTATTGGTGGCACTGGAAGCAATGAGGCAATTTCTCTTTTTCCAGTCTCTTTGCTCTGGCACAGAAGAAAATCCAACACAGTAATTAAAGGACCGACCCTAAAGTGAAGTAGGGACTCCAGCACATCAGTCATGAGACAGGAGGAGGCTGGTGTGCCACGAACAAACTGAATTGCTTCTGTTGTGCAAAAGAATGACAGGGGCTTGCTCGGTTCTTCAGAGCTCATAATGCACCAGCCTCGCCTTTGTTATCAGCAAGGACACACGGTCAGGCAAATCAGAACCAGGGGAGGAAAAAAACTACATCAGTTCTGGTATCACAGATTAATTCTAGTGCTCCTCAAAGGTATCAGATTGACAGCTCCAGCAGCTGAAATCTGTCATCAGCCAGATGCTCCCAGTCATGGAACAGATGCAAACCCATGCCACCATTGCTGTGCTCACACTGCTGTGGCCATGTGTTCTGACCCTGCCAGAAAGGAGTTCAGCTCCTCATCTCTCTGCTTGGGCTGGCCACAAATGACACTTCTGCTCCCAGCCACCACCTAAGGGTGCTGAGCCCATCCCACACACTCAAGGAGATCCACCCGTCAGATGTCGGGGAGGCATCCCCGAGATCTAAGAGGGAGGTGATTTGACTCGCTAGCAGCAGAAGGTCATCTCAGGAGATGGTGCATCAGCAGGTCCAATAATCAAACCACTGAAATGATCCAATTTAAATCTTCACAGCCAGAGCAGCCTCCTGAATCGTCCCCCTCAGCGTACAAACTGTGTACTGGTGTCACTTTAGCTGCCTGGCTGGTACAGCAGGTCTCCGCCAGAAGTCGTCTCCAGTGCTGGAACGTGGGCAAATGCCTCTCCCCAGTGAAATGCAGTGGGATTTACACTAGCACTTAGCACTAGTTAGACATGATGCTGCTGGAGGGAGAGAAGTGTTGAGCTGGGAGCGTGCATAGGCATGCTGAGAAGTTCAGCTTCGCTAAGCCACCATTGGCTTTTCCTGCCTGTGATGGGCTGATACTGGTCCCCTGGTAGATCTCCCGTGTTACTGAGATGGTCTGTCACGGCAGCATGTCAGAGCACGGGACTGAGCCAGGAAAACCCCAATCAAAGGCAGCAACACTGACAGCCCCAAAGTGACACGAAGCTCTTTGCACTCTCAGCAGCGTGTGGTGGCATCCCACCTAGCCCACCTTGGCTAGCTTCAACAGAACATTCAGAAAGAACTTCTCAGCCCCTGTGGGAAACACAAGGACACCAGCAACCTCCATTAATTTTGGGGAACAGAGCTTTTAAGCCCACCAACAGCAAGTGGAAGCTATGCTTTTGGTCTTGCTGCAGCAAACACCAAACTCTTGGGCAACCTTATCCTGAACGCATGGCAATTTCTCAGTAGGATTCAGGCAGGGGCCATGCCCAGGCTCTAGGATTTGCTGATGCCTGACACAGAAGCCATCTGTTATTTCTGGTCTTTGCTTGAACAAGGAATTTCTCCAGTTTACTAGAGCCGAAGGAATTTTTGGAACAGCAGCTGACAGTCACACACACACCTCCGAGCTCCGCCAGCCACTCAGACTGACCTCAGGAAGAGCAGAGCTTTAGTAGCCGCCAGCTTTGAGCATCTGCCTCCTGGTGCAGCCCTACCTGCACTTCCTCTTCAAGGACACTACACAGGGACAGGACTCACATCTCCAGCTGCTGGGATGGGCTCCTGCTGCTCTTCTCCTTCATCTCCACCTCCCTAGTCGCTGGCAGCCAGGATTGCTTGGCAGGGCCATCTGGACACAGCTGCCCTGTGTGCTGTCCCATGGGGAGCCATGGCTGACAGGCACCAAAGCAGGTGTCAACAGTGAAAAGCAGGCATTAAAAGAGAGAAAAGAAAAGCACTTCTTGCCTTAGGCCTCCTGGACCCTCCCAGAAAACCCCGAGGAAGCTGGAAGCTGGGCTTGAAAGCTGTTTGCTCTCAGTGGATCTCCCTGTGGATAGGTGACCAGCAGATGTTTGCCTGCTCCCACACTGAGCCACCATCACTGCCGAGGAACTGCAAGGTGAATTAGAGGGAGCTCAAAGGACAGATGAACAAACACTAAGTGCTTGTATGGGCTTAGGACCCTATCTCCATCCTCCACCATTAGCAGGTGAAGTTACTTGGCACCTCTGAGGTGAAGACCAGCCAAGAGCCAAAGAGCCGTCCGTGGTGAGTTCACTGTCCTCTCACCAGAAGAACAACAATTTGGGGCATCTTAGCCAGGCTTATGAACCAGCAGGGCAGTGCTGCCATCAGTAGTGGGAGCTACTGGAGACCTTGGACCTGCACCACTGGGAATTTATACTGGTCCTGCATTTCCCGCTGACCCAACTAGCTGAAAAGCCACAAATACCATTAAACAGAGAGGGGGTGATGTTGTTCAACCCAAAGCATGGCTTCTGCAGCCCCTACACCTTCAGCAGGTTCTTGGACCAACACATAAATAGGTTTTATGGGACGAGAAGGGAGAGGCACCAGGCTGCCCTTTCAGCAGAGGTCACTTCAAACCGCTGATTAAATCCAGAAGAACTGCACTTGCCAGCTGAGATGCCGAAACGCGCCGAGGCGAAGGGGCAGCACTGGATTTAGATAATTTGAATTTTAACAAGACTGAAACTTTCCACGACATGGCCACGAGCATCTTGCAGCGAGCACAGGGCAATTTACACTTTGCTCAGTGGCTCCCACCGAAGTTATTAATATTTTCTTACTATTATTATTAACAGTTGCTTTCACACTGTCTCATCTCTGCACCCCAAACAAGGAGCCACTGCAGAGGCCACTGTAATTCACAGCCTCTGTTTGCAGTTTCAGTGATGTTTGAAAACGGTGAGAAGGAACCAAGAAGTCTTTAACTCTTCCTAGGCTGTAGAGCTCAAAGTTCTGTGCCGGGGAAAAACCCTTCTGGCTGGAGGAGAAACATTCAGTGTGAATGGTCTGGAAATTATCTATAGCTAGTGTCTTTTGTGGATGTGATAGAAATGCTAGAGAGTTTGTAAACCTATGGGCTGCATTTCTTGATGCAAATGGTGATGGAGCCCACCAGAAGAGGAGCGCTGATGGATCCTGTACTCACCAACAAGGAGGGTTTGGTTGAAGGAGTGAAGCTTGACGGCAGCCTTGGTTGCAATGACCATGAGATGGTGGAGTTCAGGGTCTCGTGTGGCAGGAACAGAATATGTAGCAGAGTCACAACCCCGGACTTCAATAGGGCCAACTTTGGCCTCTTCAAGCAATTGCTGGGGGAAATCCCGTGGGACAGGGCACTGGCAGGTAAAGGGGCTCAGGGTAGCTGGTTAACATTTCAAGACCTGCTCTTTCAAGCCCAAGACAAGAGCATTACAACAAGAAGGAAGTCAAGGAAGGGAGCCAGAAGACCTGCGTGGTTAAACAGCGAGCTGCTGGGCAAACTCAAGAGGAAGAAGAAAGTCTATAGGTCATGGAAGGAGGGGATGGCCACTTGGGGTGATTATAAGGCTCTGGTGAGAGAATGTAGGGATGCAACTAGGAAAGCCAAGACCTCCTTGGAATTAAACCTTGTAAGAGAGGTCAAGGGCAACAGAAAGGGCTCCTTCAAATACACTGCAGGTAAAACTAAACCTAGAGGCAATGAAACTGAAGTGATGGGATGATCCTTTGCTGACTGAGTATCAGTGGCTCCACACTTAGCAGAAAATTGCCACTGCTTCAGCAATTTGCTCCTTAATTACCTGACTGTAAAGAGTGGTTTGATAATTTATTTATAGGGAGGAAGATCCCCTGCCCCACGCGCTCAGGCAGGTTAGACAGAACTAATATGGGTCCTCACATGGGTTAATGAATTATGTCCATTGATACAGGTCTAGTCAAGTTGTTAGTTTAAGAAGTTAATTTGCTAGCGAAGCACTCATAATGAAAGATTCATTAATTTACTTTTACTGCAGTAATTCAGCTGCTAAATCAATTATCTCACCAAGGCACCAGCAGCGGGGAGGGAAAGGGCTGTTACACAAGACACACACAGTGCTCTGCCAGCCTCTCCCACGTCTGCCAGGCTGAGGTCCCAACTCAGCCCTTCCCGCACAGCCGGGGAATCTGGACCATGACAGTGCAGAGTTATGTCACAGCTTAGCAAAACAGCTCGGAGTGTCTTCAATAATTCATCTGGGGTGAAGGAAAAACAAACCAGCCGGCACTTACACCTGCCTTTGCACAATTAATCAATTAACTAAGCACATAATTCCATCCCAGAGCGCGGTTCATTATCTGGGGGCTGACAGAGGAGCCTTCAGAGTTAATCAGCAAAGTTTCTAGAGAGGTTTTCCAGATTTTGATTTTTCTATTTCCACACCTCGTTTGAGTTCAGTGTGCTGATAATTAACCAGTTCTCCATCTCTGCACGTTCCCTATTTCCCAGCTCATCTCTCGTCCTTCAGATTCCATCAGCCAGAGGGATTAGTCCTCCCCGCTTCGCAGCACAGGCTCCAGATGTGCAATATAGAGGTGATTCAGGCTCCAGACCAGTGACAAGCTGACTACCAACTTGTACTTACCAACCCATGCTGTACAGGTGCTAATAACTCCCTAGCTCAAACAGAAGCCACCTCAAGTCTCTTCTCTGCCTTATTTAGGACAGAAGTTTAGGACTAAAGATGATGCGACTGGTAGGGTCACACCTAAAGAACGAGTCCAGGACTTCATGCTTTTAGATGTTGGTGTCCCAGGGTTGAACCTCTGGCATAAACTGCCCAAAGCACAGTCCCACTTGGTCCTGGGACAGTCCCTAGGATGAGCATCTAACCAATAGTGAAAAACTAAGATATAGAGCTGGCAGCGTTTCTAGAGCTACAGAGTCCTACTAATAAATGTTTACCTATTAGGGCTCCCTATTCCCATTCAAATGGGTGAACCTCCTGCTGCTCCAGCCCAGCACTGGGAAAAGTGGGCTTCCTCCATTAACTGTACAGAGGTACTGCAAAAGAGTGTGTTAACCCACGTGTGAAATCCTGGTTGCACTGGCTGCCACCACCACATCCTTAAGGCACAGATGTACCGAAACACAGAGAACAGCTCAGCAGAGAACAGTCCTGCCACGATCCCACCAGAGATTACAGGCAAACTGAACAGAAGAATGAGAGAGAGGGGAGCCACAGCTTTGCAGACCAAACACAGATATAGGTACTGCTCATGAAAACCCTACAAACCCAAACCAGCCCACTCTGAATGGGAAACAAGATACCCCAATGATAAGCCCAAGAGAGCTGCTGCTTTGTTGTCCCCATCATCCCAGCCTAGTCCATCTTTTGTCTTCCTAATCAAGGACTCTTCAAGGCAAGAAGCAGCAATCCCAAGGAACAGTGGGGATGTTCCTGTCATGCAACAGAGCAGCAGAGCCCTCCAGCACAGGCATTGTGTGGCAAGAGTGGGGAGATGCAAGGAGGCCATCTGCACCCATGCCAGCAGCTGGTGTGAACACCACTTCCCTGCCAGTAAAACCATGTGTGGTGTCCCAGCAGCCCCAAACCATGTAAACCCACGATGCAGAGAGATGGTGTTTCTGTTTGGTTTTAACCTGGGACACCCCGATTCAAGAAGGTGTCTCCTTTCCACATGTCTCCTTTCACAGAGTTTTAATGGATGGCCAGACCGCAGAGAGGTAGTGGAGCACCAAAGGATTCTGTGAACTGGAGCACTACCTAATCCTTTAATTATGCAGCACCAGAACTCTTCACTGCCCACGGGTCCTCTTTTAATTAGCCATCACCAGGTGGGGTTTTAGAAAAATCTCCCCAAAATTAAAAAGACCTAACAATTATTTCAATGATTCAAATCAAATCAAGCTTATTTTTGCCTAACGCAGTTCTGCTTGGGCTCCAGTTGTAATTAGCAATTAGCATCACCACACACCACGGCACAGATCACTTCCTCACCGCTGGAGCTCTGCTCAAGGGAGCTCTGCTGTCCATCTCCCACAGACATACACGGGTGGGGTGAGAGCCGCTCGCAGAGGTGGGGTGTGGGCACCCCAACCGTTATGAGGAGAGCAACTCCTGGGCGTCCCCAAGAGGGAGCAGGCAGGTTTTTGCGGAGTCTCCTTGAAGGACTATCATAAACATTCTTGATTAGACAGGAAAAACCCCACAGGTAAACCATCAAGATTTGCTCGGCAACAGAAAGTTACAGTTCTTGACATCTGCTCCTACTCCATGAAGAGATAACAGGATTTTTAATCTCAGCCTTCAAAAAAAACTCCTTTAAAGAGCTCTCACCTGTATTCTAGGAATGCTGTAACACCCTACATGGAATTGGCATCAACAGAGTATCTTTGAGCATTGGTCTGGGTCACAACGCTCACCTCACTGAAGAGGGCAGTGAGCTCCTGCCTTTGCCTCCTGCAGGACACAGCGATAGTTTGAATGCAGTTTAGTTGTGTTGTGGCATGGAGTTACCGTAAGGCAAACCCCACCCAAACACAAACTCCTCCTCGACTCTTAAGACATCCTTGATGATGTCTTAAGCAGGGTCTGTTCATACTGGATTTAAAAATTGAAGTGGAAACTGCTTAAATGCCAGTTTCTGTGGATGAGACTTCACCTAGGTGAACCATCCAGAGGGCTGAGACTCTGAGGGAAGGGACCACTTTGGTGTTCCCCATGCAGATGTGCTCCTGAGAGTCACATCTACACAAAGGGGAAACGACTACAGTCTCCATGTTCCATGACATGGAATCTCTTCTCAGAGACTTCTGTGGCTCTGTGCTCACCTGTGGAGACAGCAGTCCCAAAGGCATGGTGTGGAGAAACCTGCCAGAAGACATAAGGGGCAAAAAGGCCGGTGTATTGTTGGCTTGTGATGGTGGCTGATGGTCTCCCAGAGTACCTTAGATCCTCCATCACCCTAGAGAGGCAGCACCCCTCTCATGAGAAGGTGTGAAGTCTTTGTGAGATATTCTGAAGGATAAAGCATTCCCCCTGACACATTTTGTTAGAAGGTGGTATGAAGTGCCACAGGAAGCCTGTCAGGTGCCATATGGAACACTGGAGCCGTGGGTGCAGGATCACACTCAGGTGGGATCTCTGACCCTGCACCGATCGCTTACAAAACTTGTTGAACCTGCACCGAGGTTCATCCTGTGACAAACAGCAAAACAAACCATTGGGACCATCCCACAGCCTCGGTTCACAGCGCACTGGGCATGTCTCCAGTCCAGCCTGTGCTGTCCCACACATGCAGCAGAAGAGCAAAGGTACGTGTCAAACGTGGAGGGCTTTGACAGCGTTTCATAAACCTCCTGAAGAGCAGGGGGCTGAGCGCTCTCCTCCCAAGCACTAAACAGCTTCCCACACCTCCCGTCAAGCGCATCTGTTATTGCCAACCACACCATCAACACCTCTATTTACAACGCTACGCATTCTGAACCCACCACTCTCGAGCTGTGAGCACACACTAATATCCCCAGAACTCAACTACAGCAACTCACCAAGAGCTTCACATGAAACCAGGCTCTCGGACACCCTGCGATGGCCACAAGGACCCACTTCACCCAAGCTCTAGGCTGGGTGGTTGCAAGCACCAATCCAGACTCTACCTTCAGGGGCCAACACTGAGAAGCTCTACAGAAGCCAACAGCAGCCAGTACTTGCCCTATTTCCAGCACGTTTCTCCACGCAGCTGTCACTGGCCGCTGGGAACATCAAGGCGGTGGTAGCCAACCACAGTCAATTCTCTTTGGAAAAGGTAGAACCCAAGCACATCCCACCAGATCACGGTTGGTCCCCAGCACTCTGGGCAGCCCAGAGCCAGCAGAATGGGCAGTGACACTGGGGAAGAAACCTGCTGACCCTACCTCTCTGAGCTGCGGGTCTGTGCAGGCTTTATGGCTCACAGGGAAGGAGCAGCAGCGAGAAGCGAGGAGAGGCAGAGCTGCTGTGGAGTTCCATATGTGCGGGGAGGCAGATCGTCATGAGCCTGTAGACTGCCACACAGGCAGAGTCTGCTCTGAAATCTGTTCTCCTGAGCAGCTGCTAATGAGAGTGGCAGTAGCCACCCAGGCTAACACCTGCTAATTACACCCACTGTTCACCAACACCTAAACACTGGGGTTTCCTTCCCATTTGTGCTCAGGGTGTCCCGCTGCCCGGACACACAGGTGCTGCAGCAAGGGTCCAGAGCACAGGAGGGGAGTGCAGGAGGGCTGATGTCTTGGCTTGGTACTAAGAGGAAGATACGCCCATGGTGCACTAATAAGGATGAAATCACAAACTTCCTGCCAATAAATCATAAAATTGATTACCCACATTAATCTCCAAGGAAGGTAGAGTCATAGAATCATTAAGGTTGGAAGAGACGTCCAAAATCACCCAGTCCAGCTGTCAAGCTGACCCTACCCTGCCAACTAAACCCTGCTCACCAGAGCCACATCTACCAATGTGTTTTTAACCTTTCCAAGGATAAAAAGAATACTTGCAGAGGTGCCACCCCGGTTCACCTTGGTGTGTATCAGCAGCGAGGGAAAGACACGGAGCTACAACTGGATGTGGACACCACAGAGACAGAGCCAGGGTTAAATGGGGTGTTCAGCCCTGGATGAGGTGATTCAAACCAAGAATCACCAGATGCGCTCTAGGGTTACACCTCAGGACACGTGTGGTGAGGCTACTACAAGCATCTGATTCCTCTGCACCAGAGAGATTCCACTCAGCACCGAGCATTTTGCCTCCAGGAACTCCAGCCATCCATGACTGCACTGTGAAATAACGAGCATGAGTGGCTAGAACCCAAGAGCCTCTCTTGGAGGGATTCTGCCCTTACTTCATCCTCCTCCCGACTCCAGCTGCTCCGGTAAGAATTCCTCCAACTGGGTTGTTCCTGGGAAATGAGGAGGGATCCTGAGTAACGTAGCACTACACGGGCAGCAAAACATCTCTACTGCTTAGCCTGGACAGGTGAAAACCCACCAAATCTCTCGTGAGGACAAGGTGATGGGGAGACGAGGACAAGGTGATGGGGAGATGAGGACAAGGTGATGGGGAGAGGAGGACAAGGTGGTGGGGAGATGAGGACAAGGTGGTGGGGAGAGGAGGACAAGGTGATGGGGAGAGGAGGACAAGGTGATGGGGAGAGGAGGACAAGGTGATGGGGAGAGGAGCAGAGATGTGTTCCCCTCACGCTTCCAATGCAGCAAAGGCACTACCTGACTCCTCCAGCATCCCCATCGGCTACCAGAATACCTGACAGCCAGAACAGATCCCAGACTCGATGTCATCAGAGATGCTGCTCTTGTTATGTCACCCTATCACAGAGCCTCGTCACCGGGCTTTCCATGGCAGTATTAGGTTCTATGTGAATCAAAACGTTCTCGGTCCTTGGTATTTGGGCTCTTGGTAAGGCGATGTCATAGTTGTGACTCCAGAGGATTCCATGCCCAAGACAACAGATGTCCCAGTATGGGGGGGATGTGACTGACTGACAGAAACGAAGAGAGGAAACTAGATAAACTTTTACAGACAAAGCTGCTTCTGAGAGCTAAAGGGAGAAACGTTCTCCCCTCTCCTTCTGTCCCCTCCCGTGGCAGGAGGAAATTGATCCAACCTCATTTACTGCTCTCTAGGAAGAAATCGTTGAGCTCTGAGGCTCCCAGGGAGCTCCTGTGGGCTGCCCACGAGCTCGAAATGTCACCACATTTACAAACCACAGAGCTCTCACTCACACAGCTGCAGACAGGCACCCGAAGGAGCAGTGGTGGCACGTCTGCTCCTTTCGAGGCAAGGGTGTTACCGGAGGGATGAAATCCTTGCTGCCATCAGAGGGAAGAGGTGTCACGGGCTGGGCAGGCACACACAAATCCAGAGTCAGCATGACCTGTCATCTCCCACCCACATCACACGCGTGCTGTGCCTGGGAGGTCACGCGACGTCAAACATACTCGGTCTTGGTTCCACTGGAGATACTCCCAGCAGCTCGAGCCTTTTCCTACATCTACACAAGCATCTCTCCTCAACCCCCCCAGTAACAGCGTGGTGGGATGAGGTCACCCGATACATCAGGACACCAAAAGGTGAGCATCCAGCTCCTCAGGTAAGGAGACAAGGATGTCCTCTCTTCAGAGACAGACCTAGAGATTTGCCCAGCCCTCTCTGGGGAAAAGCAACCCCCACCTTTCTGGAAATGCTGGTTCTCGCCTCACACTCTCCTTCCTTGACCCACTGCTGATTTAGCCACAGCGGGTGTCGCTCCTGAGTAACACAGATCGATCGCTGAGTCTCACCAGATGAAGTTCTACCAACAGAGCCCTTCTGTGCCAATGGGCTGTTTCACTGAGGATGCCGTCCGAGTTTGCCAGCCAGGGGCAGTGTTTATAGCGTGTGGATCCAAGGAAGGGGTTGATGTGAGATTCAAAAGATGCTTTTCACCACTCGCTGTTGCCAACCCCCATAAATAAATGACTTGCCTGAACAGGGTGTGAGACCCCTTTTCATTGCCACTGTGTCCAGGTACACATCAACACAGCACGCTGCCCACACCCTCCTCTCTCTGGAGTTCCTCTGCACCTGCCCAAAGCCATTTGAGACAGTTGTTCCACCTCTCACCACAAGAAGACTGCTAGAAGCACCCACCTAAGAGACACCTCCCACCATCCTGAGACTCGCCAAAGCCTGCAGAGGGGTGTCAGTCATGAAGAGAAATGCAAATGGTGCTGCCTGCCTTGGGGAACCATCTAGCTGAAACACACAAGAGCATTTCTGAATCACCTGCTGTCCTACTCCTGACCCAGACCTGATACCTGGGAGGTTTAATTTAGCCTGTAAGGAAGGGATGAGTGGTATCTGACCCCAAGATGAACAGGGGATGGGGTTGGGATAGCTGCCTCTGCAGCGAGCACTTGCCAACAGCCTGCAGGTGCCTGAACCACCAGGTTAAAAACAAGCAAACAGCAGTAGCTTTCAGATCTGCAGATACTGGTAGGACTGCAGCCTGAGAGCAAGAAGGAACCTGCTCTGAAACCCCATAAAAACACAGACCAGCCTCTGCTTAAGCCCCAGTCGAACCAGGCTCCTAAGCTGCATTTTCTCTCTCCTCAGTCACAAGCTCAGTTACAGACACGTCCTGGTCACAACCTACTGCCATCCACATGGAATGAGGGTGCTTAAACCTCAGCTCTTACACCTGAGTGCATGTTGCAGCATCTCACTGAGTACAGCTGATCAGACAAACCAGATTTCTACAGCTTGGCAGAGATGGCATTTGCAGGCAGCTCACACAACCCTATTCCCATCGCTAGGATGAGTTAAACAGTTAACACACCACATTATACAGACACGAGGCGGTGCCATTCGATGTAAATAAACCCCTGTACTAGTCAAACACGTGGTATTGCCATTCAGTTATGAATTCTTTCCGTTTCATAACCCCAGAGCTCTTTACGAGCTTCTTCCCTTCAAAGAACCTCCACCCCCAGCATCCAGTGTGCAGAGACGTCCTACACCGGAGGCTACAGAAAATGAGAGCAGGGGCGGCTCAAACAATGCACACCCCAAAAGAGACCCCTGATCCCAAGAAAAGACCTCTGGAATCTTGACCAGATGTGCCCAGCAGCTGCTCAGTTTGCTCTGAGCTGCTCTGCTATCAAAACCAATCAAGAGTCTGACTTGGGATCACGGATTTGATCCAGGCACAGCTGAGCACTGCCGGTGCCTGTCACAAGCCACATTATTCTTTAATGAGCAGAAGATGAAATATTAATTTCATCTTTTCCTAGAGCTGTTCTACCTGCGGGATGACCCACGGCTCAAAGAGGCAGCAACACCCAGTTCTCAGGCCTGAAGGAAGAGGGCAGTGGGGAAGCGGAGCTGCAGGAATCGTGGTCTTGGCACAGAACTAAAACCCGGGAAATAATATCCTAGCAAACAGCGCCCACACACTAGCCCGTGTGGCACCTGCTGCCCCATTACAGTCTAACAAGGGCAGCTCAGAGAAGCTCCTGTCTCATGCCACAGAGGCTCCAAGAGCTGGTACCTTTTAGATCTCAACAATCAGAGCAGTGCATCGGCAGGGGTGGTGCACATGCCAGGTTGGCAGCAAGGCATACTCACTGGTGACATCCAGGACAGGCAAGGCTGAAGGGCTGACGCTTTCAGAAAACCTATCATAGAATCATCATATGGGTTGGGTTGGAAGGGAGCTCAGAGATCACCCAGTCCCAAGCTCCTGCCATGGGCAGGGACACCTCTCACCAGACCAGGTTGCCCAGATCTCCATCCATCTCGGCCATGAACACTTCCAGGGATGGAACAGCCACAATCTCCCTGGGCAACTGGTTCCAGTGCCTCAGCACCCTCACAGGGAGGGATTTCTTCCTAAGACCTAACCTAAATCTCCTCTCTTTTAGCTTGAACCAACCCCCTTTGTCCTATCACTAGTCCCTTCTAAAAAGTCCCTCTTCGTAGGACAGAGCCCCAACACGAGCAAACACACTAAACCCTGAAGAACCAAACCTCTTCTCTTGGGCTCTCAAACACTAATTTGAGTTGGAAGACCCAGGGCCAACTTCAAGACTGCAGCCAAACTTCCAGAGGACTATCCCCGGGGTAAAGGAGAGAAGAGGTGGCCCATCCTGTTGCTGCTGCTGAGCTCTGCCCTTCAGCAGCTCACACAGAGACTCCCCTTTACAAACAGCAATCAGCAGGGTTTGCTCCTGCTTTTAAGTGTGCAGAGGTGGGAGGAAATTAGCAGCCTGTGATGTAATTTTAATTGCATTAACATGCAACAAAAGTACCTTCTTGGCAGAAAATGCTGCTACTACCCTACTTGTGGGCTTAAATATTAAATACAACTTCTCCAGAGCATCTCTTCTAATTACATCTTTTACTTCATAACATACATTTGTCTTCCTAGAAGTGTTTTGGAAACTGGTAACAGCTTCCGGGTTGGCAGGGTTCGATCCTTTTTAATGGAGCCACGCGAGGTTTCATTTAAAACCTGACATTGCCTTCAAATATTAATGAGGTGGGGGTAGGTTTTGCAGTGTGTGTTCATCTCCGTGACTCAAGGGAGCTCGATAAAGTTGGTCCAGGCTTCAGGTATCGTAAAGCATCAAAAAACTGCGCGCAGCTACCGCATCACTCTGCAGACGCACCTAAATCCCGTAAAGCAGAGGAGCAGGAACGACAAGGATCGCGCTGGGGAGAGTCCCGGCGCAGCTTTTGCTGCCTCTGCTCGTACAATGCAAGTGTTCATAATAAAGGAGTTTATTTTAAGACAACATTTAAAACCACACGTTTGGTTAAACTAGGAAACAAGTAAAATCCCAGGGGCAGAGTGCCGTAGGATTTACGCACTGAACAGCCCCCGGCTGGTCCCGCAGTCCGTACGCAGGGTATTAAAGGAGCTATTTTCTCCCTCAGGAATACCAAACACTGGGCTTCATGAATATGTATAATTAGATGTTCTCTGTGAGTGAGAAGTAGTAATTAATTCAGTGTTAAACATCACAACCTATTACTTGAACTCCATGGCAACCAACCCTGCCAAACGAGAAGATGAAATTTCCAAGCCTATTTTTAAGTTATTACAGTTGCACACACTGCCCAGCCTCTCGAGGCGAGCTTGTACTATTTTAGGGACACAGACAATTTACCTTCTCCAGCTGGTACAGGATGGAAGGCTAGAGGTCTCTGATTTCGTTTTGGAGAAAGCTTGAGGTCGGTGAATTCCTGTGGCTTTGGAGTGGAGAAAGGGAAGGCTGGTGACACGCGCCAGGTGGGCAGGCACAGCTCCGCTGGGGATAGAACCTCAGTGGTTGCAGAGCTGCAGGCACTGTCCTGCCGACCAGGTGACCACGCAGGGGCTGTTAAAGACCCGCAGGAGATGGTGAGACATCGACGTTGAACCAGAAAGGAAAGGATTAAGAAGCCCTTGGTAAATTGGGAACTCTCGGCTTGCTCTGGCTTTTCTTAAAGAGCTGCTGGATGAGCTGCTGGCATTTGTCTTGGAGGTACCCCGGGACACAGCGAGTTACCAGAAGGCTGCAGAATGGTAAACAATAAAAAGCAGCCACGGACCCATAATCCCGACAGCTGAGCTGCAATTCCCTGAACTGTGACAGAACAAATAATCCAACCGCCTGTAAATACCCAGAAAAACCAAGGAAATGAGTAACGGGCAGCACGGACTTGTCAGGAAGGAGCCCCGTCAACCCAACCTCATTTCCTTTTGTGACAGCCTAATGGCCCTCGGGGACAGAGAAAAACCAGCAGCTGTCATATTGCTCTAGTTGGGCAAGTCTGATTTTGAGTCCATGTGAGACTCTATAAAACAAGGTGGAAATACTAGGAGGCTCCAAAACACTTGGGAAACAGTTACTCGAAGTACCCCAAGGTCCATGGTTTATTGTAACTAAGGAGAGATGGACTGCCAATAAAGGTAGGTGAATTAACGATGAAGATGACCCGTATATGAACGTCCTTCAAGGGTATGGCATTAGTGAGTTGGGTTTTTAAATGAAAAAGAGTTTCATGGATACATAGAACGCCAGGTTGGATCAAGGAACCATCCAGGATCCATCAAGGATCACGTAGCCGAACCCAACAAGCTAAAAATGTAGTTTAAATCAGATGTCCCAGTGGCGTGTCAAGCTGGGTCACAAAAATGTCCAATATAGGGCAATTGACCATCTCCCCTAGGAGATGATTCCAGTGTTTAATTACACCCATGGTGAAGACTTTTCTTCTGGGCTCCAACTGGAATGTCCCCAGGAATAACTTATACTCTTCTATTTTCCATGTGACTCCTTGTAAAAAGGGAGTCATCATCTTCTTGGTAGCTACCATTTAGGTACTGGGACATGGTGGTAAGGTCCCCTGAAGCCTTAAAGATCTCTCAGCTGGGAGGGACCGAGTATTGGAGAGCATGGCTTGAAACGACCTGTTCTTGTGCCAGTGCCTGTGCTCCTCGTGAGCAGCATGGTGCTCTGTAGCTCAGCAGAGACAGTCAGGGGATACCCCTGTGAGTCGGGAAATACTTGGCTGCAGGGAAGGCAATCTGCACATCAGCCACAGACCCAACTGATCCATCACACTGTGGGGAAGACAATAAACATCGTAGGGCAGAGCACGAGATGAAGAACAGCCCGTGGGATGCACAAAGTACATGTTTCCCTCTCGGCTTTTCAGAAAAGGAATGAGCACCTGGAGCATGGCCACAGGCAGAAAGCGGCACAGGAGGGAAGACTGGGCAGACTGGGATTACTGTCTGAAAAGACTGACAAAAAATTACAGAGAGCTGCTTCAGAAGAGGAGACAAAAGTCTGTTCTTTGTGCTCAGAGGACTGAAGTGCTGAAACTGCAGAAAACACCAGCAGGGTCAGAAGCAATGGGAGGTACAATGAAGTGAATTTAAAGATCACAGTGCTAGAACAGGATGCCTGGAGGAGCCCTGGAGTCCCCTAGGAAGAGGTGAGACATACATCTGCTTTTAGAGCTCAGAAAATGGACACGGCCAGAGGCTCTTTCCAGACAAAGGATCTTTGTGAGGGGGAATCACAGGAAGAAATATCCATAAAATAATTGAATTTGGATGATCCTTTGAAACTGCTGGAGTATTAGACACACTTCTGCCCATGCCAGAGCACCGCTAATTAGACACAGTATTAGATCACAGAATCTTACAGGTTGGAAGGGACCTTGAAAGATCATCCAAGTCCAACCCCCCCAGCTGCTGGAGCAGGATAAGCCTACAGCATCTGGTGCACCCAGACTGCCTGGGTATGCTGTCCCACAGCGGAGCTCGAACCCACAACCCTGAGATTCAGAGTCCCATAGTCCAAATTAGTCAGGTAGCTGCATTCTGCTCAGAAATGAGACTTCACAAACAAATCCTGCAGCAGAGGTTCAAAAGAGTCATCGCCATGCTCTCCTTTTCCCAAAATGGTTTGAGGTTAAGTACATCATCCTTTGTATACTAGAGAAACAGACAAACATGCTGGTCATGCTGGAGCTCCAAGGCTCTGCTGGCTGCCCATGTTCACCGCTGATGATGGCCATGTCCATTTGCATCACACCACTGAGGAAAGGAATCTCCAAAGCCTCTCTGGGAGTAACCAAGCAAGGAGCAGCCTGCTGGAAATGGCGAGAGGCTGCAGTGGCTGAGATGGAGGGAACGGAACATCCCTCTGTGCTCAGCAGTTCTTACACCCCGGTGCGTCATCTCCCAGGGTTTACAGAGCACCTCCAGATGGGATAATGAACAACCCCACCGAGAATACTGCCATACAAACGAAATGCATTGTGTCCACTGGGAGATGCCATCCGAGTTTACAACCCAAGCCGTCAGCTGTTGTCCCTCTGGGGCAGTTGACAGCATGGGGGTGCAGCTCAGGTTTGACCCTCAGGGCTAGTTTCATAACAGCATATTTTGCCCTCAACTACCCGTGAAATGGTTGGGGTTTTCTGGTCCACACAAAAGACAATGCACTAGTCCCCATCCTGTAGCACATCAACCCAGACAGAAGCAGTGTGGCAAATTCTTCATGCAGCAGCTCTAAACTCACACCTGCCTCTGTGCCCTTATGGATAACTCGCTTCTGCTCTCCCTGCACTACGCAACACACTCATTTCTCCTGAAAAACCAGCAGTCATTACGGCAGGAGGTCTGGCACTGAGCAAAGCCACGTGCCCTGTGACACCTCTTCCCGTGGGGCACACCGCATCCTTTGTGCTCATTAGCTACCCCTTGTTATCAAGCTGGCCTTTGCCGCTGCACACTTCTCGACGTGATGGTGACGAGGGTGAAGAAATCTACTGAAAGAAGATTTAGTAGCCCATTTCTTCTGGCCTCTGGCCTCTTTTCATAGAACTCGGAAGAGCAGCACAGGCACCGGGGTCCGGCCATCCCTCAAAATCATCTGGAAACACGGCTGAACCATTAAAACTCTGCCTGCAGCTGAGACCTCCTGCCCCAGAAGGCTTCATCTAGGAGAATCATTTCACGTTCCTTTAGCTCTGATGGCACTGTACCGCGGACTGGCTCTTTGCCGGGGGCAGACCCCAGGAGACTTTGCATTGGTAACTCCCCAGAACACATGAATTTTAACCCTGCTTTTTTGGAAGACAAGATTCCAGTACTCATCTATTCTGCACGTTTGCAGAAAGCCTGGTGCTAGGTCTTACAAAGACAATTCCGTTGCTCAGAAGCCCATTCAATAATTCAGGAAAAACAAATTCTACTCTGTTCCTTATAGCTGTCAGAGCCAACACCCTAGTTCCAAGTTTGGGGAGCAGCGTTTCCTCACTGCCTGCGTTGCGAAGGTAATAAGGAGTAAAGGACTAATTATTTCCATTTCAGCGCAGTGTGGAGGTTGCCACCTGGGGCTCAGGTCTGTGACACACTGCACTAAAGACTCCAAGCCCTTACATAAGCAGCATGGAGATGGAAACGGGAGCAGCTTCTCCTCCCTCCCCTCCATGCTATGCAAAGAAGGGACCCCAGGGCAGGGAATGTGCCCTAAGGTTCCTGACACTCTTGAGTGTTGGAAACTGGTCTGCAAACTGGGAGCCTCAGCATCTTAGTATTAATTTGTGCCCTCAATCTAGAATGTTTATGGATCAGGGACATAAATGCACCCTAAAACCATTTCTATTTCCAACTCGTGATAAGAACCTCACCTGGACCCTGACTTCTTGCCCTCCCTGTGCATTTCTTTAGCCTTCACCTCGCAAGGAAACAAGGGCAATGACCAAGTTCATTGAGAAGCCCAAGCCCTGCAGGATGCTCACTGCAGAGCTCATCTGAGCAATCCCACCTTCCAGGCTGGCGAAGGACTGTTGTCTTTAAGACACAGGCAGGTGTGAGGGTGCAGGGTTTGTGGAAGCAGAGCGGAGCGGTGCCGTGTGTGTGTCAATGATGCGTGCCTCCAATTAAACCACGTCCCCCAACTCCTCCTCTCCCGCAGCACTTATTACACAACTTGTCATCTCTTATTTGCATGCCGAGCCGCACACAGCCCAGAGAGAGAGGGCAAACATCCACCCTGTGTGCAGGGAGGGGAGGCATCTGCATTTAAGTCATGAATATTCATTTGCAGGCAGCACCTCGCAGACACAGATCTTAAAAGCCAGACTGTTTATTTTGACAAGACTCTTGCCTGAAATGCCACCCCCTGCTCCCCTCATCACAGTGCTGAGCTCTGAGCACATAACCCCCATCCTAGGACAGCACAGATTCCGCTACAACAGACACAAACCCAGGGGACAGGAGAGGATCCCCTCATAGCTTTTGCTCTCTTCTTTATTTTCCCCTCCTCGTCTGCTCAGCAAAGCTCCAACCAGCTAAGAGAAATCCTTCACCAGGTTTGCTGAATCATGCGTTTTTGTATGAAACACCCCAGCACGGGACAAGGAGAAATGGGATTAAGCATCATAAAACCAGTAAGAGACTCCACAAGGCTTCGGCTGCTCTACGTCACCGAAGCTAAAGCAAACAGAAAGTTTCCTCCAAAGCTGAAGCATAGGATCTACTGTCAGAGTCAGCCAGACTCTTGGACAAGACATAAGGCTACAGGACAAGCAGAAAGCCCCGTGCAGATAGCAGAGAGAACTGCACTGAGAGGACTTAACCCAATCACCACTAGAGAGTCTGCATTTGAGACAAGATGGATTGATATTTCCCATGTCTAGACCAAAGCACCTCCTGCTCACACAAGCTGTGACCCTGAATGGGATGCCCAAAAGAAAGGCTTTCCAGCCCCTGGCCAGCAGAAATGCCAGACCCAAGAGGTGTCTGAGAAGCAGCCCTTTTCCTTCAGCTCATATCCTCACATGAGGCTAAGACTTGCAAGCTCAGGTTAAAACCCTTCACTGTCCTGTGAAGAACAAACCTACCAAGACTCGGATGCGACATTCACGGGACACACGGACGGGAGTCCCGCCAGCCTGGAAGAATCAAGGACTCATTGATCACTGCTAGTATTTATAGCAAACATTGACCTTGCATGATAGACTCCAACAAACCAGCCACCAGTAAAACCCGTGGTTAAAAATACTAAAACACCTCTTGTGGGGAGGGAGAAGGGATCAGCGGTGGCACTCGTGTCCTTGCTTAGAGGGATGGCACTGTGCACAGGGATTCATGTGGAAGTGTTTGTGGGCTCAGTATCAAATAAGCACATTCGCCTTCAAGAGCTCTTGCTGTAATCTGAAGGAAGATCCAGGCCAATTATATATTTAATGACTAATTATTCTAATTAAACTGACTGGTAGCACATTAGCGATTCAGACAGAAAACAAAATATTCAGACTTTACATTCCTCCTCCTCCACGCTCCAGTGAAATCCCTAACGGGTCTTGGGATGGTTTATTTATCAAAGCCCAAAGGCAAAAAGACACTGAGCTCTTCCTCCGGTAATTTCCATCAGCTTCCCCCAGCCTCTTGTGAAAACCCACCCTGTGTGGGGAGATGCTGATGCTGTCTGACCCCATCCTCACTGTTCCTCAGCCCCAGCTCATTGAATGAGCACATGGGCATGTGCTGCTCCGCGCCGGCTCCAAGCAGCACCACGACTAGCTATGCACCACTGCCATGAGCCGCCACCTCTTGGCAGCTACTCCTTGTACTAATGCAGCTCTTTGCTTCTCACTAATGGGTCACATCCTAGTGGCTTTCCAGAGACTTACTGGTTCCCTGCTACAGCCCCAGCTGCTCCTGGTCCCATTGCTGCATGCCTGCAACGGACTGGCCGCTCCCCAGAAAGCAGGAACTAAAATCCCAGTATCTGGGGACCGCTACTACTTGCCTTGGGGTTTTTTTCTTTTGACAATAAATGGGGGAAAGGAAAGGGCTGTGTGGGGTCATGCTACATGAGTAAAGCCTCGCTACACCCCCGTGTTTGCACAGAGCATTCTGAAAACATCCCCAAAGTTCTCACTGATGTGAAGACTCCGGAGCCAAGTGCTCAGGGTAGTAACTTTCTGAGTGCAGTCACGGGTTCTCCTTCTGCCTGTGACTAAGGAGAAGCCCTAGCTCCATGAGGATTCCTCCTGCCCTCATCCCTGCACGGGGCAGACTGCACTCCCAAATGCAATTCTGGATCTTAGTCAAGGATCGCTTCTTCTCCCCGCTTTTCCCCTTACAAATCCATGCACAGAAGTTCCTGCAGTGCTGAGGAACACTTGAGGGAAGAGAATCCTTCCTTCACATGGCAGAATTGATATGATCCATGGCTGTATTTTCTTCTGACACCTTAAAATGTTTTCTTGATGCATAAACCAAACGGCAGAAATGAAATTAAAGGGTCGATGATGAACCAGAAGAGCCTGGACTCATCCCTTAATCCGAGTGCTAGGGCTGGATGTGCAAGAGATCACAACGTGCAGCTCAGTGTGGTCAGGGATTGGAAGTACTTTCAAACCCGAAGAGCTCAGCTCCGTGCTGCTCAAATCAATTCCTCAGCAAGTACTCAAATTAAATAAAACTTTTAGAAAAGAAAGAATTTAAATTACCCGACAAGATGCTGGCCCAGGGTTCCAATTGCTTCTAAAATAAGATGCAGGTGCTCTTAAAAGTCTAACGCAGCCCTTTAATTTTAAATTGCTCTCCAGCGCACGTGCCGGGAATGCCGATGGGTGAGAAGCATGGTGGAATCAAGGCACTCCTGACTGCAGAATAATTGGGTTAAAAAGAAGCAGCTGCCACAGGACAGCCCCGGACAGGTGAAGTGACCAGCCCTGCTTAATATTGTCTGTGAGGAAACGATAACAAAAAATCATCCCTCTACGTTTTGCTCTTTTCACTGCATTTCAGAAACAAACTTTGGCTCCAGGGTGAGATTTGACTTCAGCTACGTCAGACTCAGAGGGCTACTGCTATTTACACTACGATAGCACCTACAGACCTCAGTAAGTGCTTTGCAAATAGAGCAGGAGGGCTTTCCTGCCCGTATGGGTTCATATCTAAGTAGATTGTAAATACAGATCAGCTGCGACTGAATACAAGGTTCCTGCAGAGGTCTGGGAGATCACCTCTAGCAATGATATCCACCTCACCATGTCCTGCCAGGAACCCATCACATCAAACATTGCTCTGCAGACACCCCAGATCAATCACCTTCTGGCAACAGGACCCAACACGAGTGTCTGTCCCAGTACAAATCGCACTGACGTGTGGTCCCACCTGAATCACGTGCCGAGGTCTGGGTCCTGTAGAACCTGGGTCAGAATGACAGAATGGTTGGGGTTGGAAAAGACCTTTAAGCTCCTTGAGTCCAAGTGTTGCCTCGGCACTGCCAGGTCCCCTCTAACCCCTGTCCCTTCCCCTCACCTCCTTGGCTTTGTAACCCCTCCAGAGACACAATCCCAGACCGTGTTGGCTGGAAGGTGCAGCCTGGGGTTCTGAGCACTGGCTAAAGGCAGTACTGAGCGCTAAGGCATCAACAATACGAAAACAACGCAAACAACTGCTTTTTGGATAAACTAGCCTGTCCTCAACATTTCTCTTCAACGCTCTGACACACACCAGCCTCACTTTGCATTCCACATCCTAACCGCAAGCCGCTGCCACGAGGCTGAATGAGAGAGACCCATGGTCAGCATCTCTCCCAGTAGTGGTGTGTTTGTGCTGCAGGACTGATCCTCCAGATCTTCCTCCCCACATCTGTACAGAGAGGGAAGGAGAAGGAAAGCAGATGGCCAGTAAACGATGAATTCTCACCATAGAGGTCCCTAGGGGTAGCCAAGTTATACAACTGCTTGCAAGAGATGTGAAGATCAAAGTGTGGGCTCCCTAAACAGACTGACCTCCCCCTCCAGCTGAAATCAGCACAAGGAGCAGCAGAGTGATACAAGAAAAAGAGGAAAAGAAATAATTAGCCCACATCAACTGAGCTCCACGAAGTGGTAAGAGCAGGCGGCTGCTTTGAAGGATTCACAGATGGGAAGAGGCAGACCACGACGACACGAACTCTATGAACTCTACCCCTGCACCAGAACCTTATTTAAAAATATTCCCAGTTGAAACAATTAAAACCTATTCAAAACTATGGACCTGATGGGTTTCAGAGTTTATTAAAGACCCTCGTGCTCCTTGGGGTTCTTGGACTGACTCTCCCATCGATAACACAAAGTTAGCAGAGAATACCCACAGCTCTTCTACGTGATAAGAACTTCAGGCTTTCAAACAGTTCCTTCAAATGCAGTAGGATTTGTTCCATTAGCTCCAAATGATGTGAGCTGGGAAGGTTTCCACCATAAAAGAAAAACTCAGAGACAAAACGTTACCCGGGTGGATATTTGCAGCCACCTACTCTCCATAGCAGGTAAGGGCACACGAAGGTCAGGCCAGGGCCACTTTAAACCAGGGCAAGACTAGGTCAGCCTGGAAAAGTCTAGAAAACACAACGAAAGAGCAAGCAGCAAGCCCCAAGTCCCAGGACTGTGATGCAACAGTGAGCAGCACATCCACTGCGAAGCAAAGCCCAGGCAAGTACCTCAGGAGGTTGGAAAGCAGCATCTCACAGAAGCAGAATTAAACAGATTCCACTTGAGTTAAACAGATTCCACACAGAAGTGTTACGAGCTGCTTGTAGAATCTTCGCTTGTGGTAGTGGCCAGTCTTACTCTCCACCCCAGGACTAGTTAGGGTCAATAGTTTCTAACATTCGCCCCAGTAAATTCTCAGTTATAGATAGAAGAAAGGAAAACCTGACTGCAGCATTTTGGATGTGAGTTTGTCATAGAGGTATCAGGCTAAACACAGAAGGTTGAGTAGGTGCCACCATCCTAAGGGAGCAAGAAGGCTCCTGGAAATTGGTCCCAGGAGCAGGTGTCCCCAGTAGAGAATGCTCCAGACCTCAGGAGCAGGGGGAGACTCCACAGCTTTTAACACCTCTGTGTCCAAGTGCTGCCACCTGACTTCCCAGGAGCACACACTTGGTTTTACTCCTTTACGTAAGCCACGAGAAAACCCTCTCTGCTCTGTCACAGCATGAGGAGCAGCCCCAATCTGGCTGCTCTCCATCAACCCTTGACACCCCAGGTTTCCTGTATCTCCCCTTTACACCTGCATGACATCTCACAGGCTGCTCTGTGGGGGCAGAAACTCTAGTTCAAGCTGGAGGAACATTTTGATAGTTCCTGTAGATAGACTCAATGTGACAGGATCTGACTGCAGCCGAGACAGTCTGTCTGCTTCAAATGAGCTCAAGTTTAGAGACTCGTTGATGTAAGAAGACAGGAGAAGAAGTACCATGGCTGAGATGAGGAGGAGGCTCAGGAGGAAGCAGCAGTGATGGATGAGGCACCAGCAGAAGAGAGTTATTATGACACAGGTTTAAAACAAACAGTCGCTTATTGCTACCTGGGTTGTAGAAAGAAAAATCCTATCAAAGCCTAATGATGTTCTTGGTTCTGAGCTAGGCAACAACTCCCAATACCAGCCTCTAATCGAGTATTTGCCAACACAGAAGATCTACAGCCTCCAGTTTCCAGAGTTTTAACTCTGCATAAGTGGTTGAAGAGACCTGGGAGAGGAATTGTCTTTGTGCTTGGAAAAAGGGGCAGGATGAAAAGCAATCCTGGGTTTGTAAAAGGGTGCACAGTGCACCAGGAGTTGATCAGAACATTATATGCAAGGCGTTCTGTAGGATACGGTGCTGTCTCCATGTGAGGGAGGTCTGTGCAGAGCAGCCAGTGGCCAAGACTGGAGCCAAGGCAGGAGCTGGGCCACACAGTGCAATGAATACAACCTGTAGTCTGTCTTCTCTGATGAAGGTCTTGATCTTTTCAGCTTGGCTCAGATCTTCCTCGTTGGCTTTCATCAACCAAGACCTGTGGCTCTTTGAAGTAGTGAATAAACCCCAAATCACTGCCTGAAGTTCTCTATGGGCTATACAGCAACAGCTTCTTCTACCTCTTCATGGTCACTATCTGGCAGATGGGGTTAGTCAGGGTTTGAGCCCATTTCTGTTCAGCTGCTGGTGGTAGTTCTGTCCCAATGCTTCACCTGTTCCTCTACAAGAGCTGAGAAAGATGTTTATTTGGGTCTCTTTATACATGTGGATATATTTAAATATTTTTCCCTCTTCACAGCGCTTTTGTAGTTATTCTGGAGCAGTTTGGTAGAGCCATGGATCATGTCAACCCACAGACCCTTCTATTTCATGGCCTGTTGTCTTCTGCGGTGGTCTGGAACAGCAACAGATGGGTAACAGCAGAGACACTCTGCGTATCTATGGAAACAAGTAGGTGAAAGACTTTCAAGACTTTCTTCTTGAAAGTCTTCTCTTTAGATCCTTTTCTTGAGCTAGGAAGGGGTATCAGGACATGTTGAGGGTTGTGACCAGCTGGAAAACAGCTCTGCAGAAGAACCTGGGCATCCTGGTGGACACTGAGTTGACTGTGAGACAGCGATGAGCCCTTGTGCAAAGGCACATGACATATGGCCGCACCAGGCAAAGCACTGCCAGCATGCCAAGGGAGGGGATCCTGCCCTCTGCTCAGGATGAGTCACCCTTGCCAGGGCATGTGAACCCCCAAAAGGAGGGTTATCAGAACCTTCCGCAAGACAATGCACATATCCCCCCCTTTCAGGGAATGTCTCAGCTGGAGTCCCAGCGGCTCCAACCCACAGATGCCAAGGGTCAGTTCTGTTCCTCCTTGGGCTGATTCAGTGGTTTCCATGTTGAACACACTCACTTCATTGGGAACTAGAGTTTCTTTTAAAGTATTAGTCTGTCTGCTGTCTTGTTGGATCATTGGTTGTCATCAGTGGAAGATTCTTCCAGCCAAACTAAGCCTTCAGTCATACCTGTGTGAATCTATGCAATTTAGCTCAACAATTGGAATTCAATTAAAGTTCTGGCTGGAATAGGAAAAGGCTCCTCAGGTCAGGGCTGCACCGAGAACAGCTTTCTGTTCATGCTAGAGCAAATCCCTGGGACCTTCATTAGACAGCAGATGTACGGTGAGAACCATACCGGAGAGAAGATCTCTTCTGCCAGAATGACTCCATTCAGACAATCACTTCCCAAATCAAAACCCACATCAGACAAAAGGAATCTCTGTAAGAAATGCAACTGAAGGCCATTCACCTGGCTCATAACTGGCCACAGACAACCTGTGAAGTGCACTCAAAGCCACATGGAGAACTGAGATATTTGTGTGATTGCAGACAGCACAGCTAGGTGCTCCTTTCTACACCACCAGCTGCAGTTCCCTTTTTGGGGTTAACTATTATATCACCTTACACTTCAGTCACCTGAAGACACTGATTTTGAAGCACAAAGACAACAGCGAGAGTTTTATTTCTACTTGCAGACTGGTTTTCTGCCAGAGACCTCTCTAATGGTGCCACAGCAGCAAAGCAAGAGGAAGAAAACCACCAGAACCCATTAACTTCGTTATGCTGGTGCTGACTGCAAAAATTTTAGAGGTCCACAGATCAGATGCAATTGGAAGAGCTAGAGCAAAATCCCCCTTGGCTGGCAAACCTGGCTGAAAATGCTAAATCAAACTCACTCATTGAAGGTTTTGCTTTCTACGTAGGCTCACAGCTATTATTATTATTATTATTATTATTATTATTATTATTAATTTTGATAGGCAACACAATCTTATCCTGCAAGCTGGCTCTGTTGGAAAGAGAGGGATGAGGACCCGCTCAAAGTGGACTGGGTTTAACACATCCCTCATCTTCTCACACTTTGATTAAACCCCAGCTTTTGGCCTGATTAACCCCCAACACTCAAGCGAGAGCTTGAAGCAAAACAACCAACAAGATCTCACTTCACTATCACATCCCGTTCTGATTCTCCTCGCCTACAATTTGTCTCCAAGACATCCTCTTTCCATTTTTCAATTAAACGGTTTCCAAGATCAGGCAAAACAACACAAAATGGGAATTTAATGCAGTCCACAATCCAAGGCAGATGGATGAGGCAAAGGCATTAGTCTAAGCCGCCAGCTCCAAGCGTGAGTCCAACTGTAACGCTCAGACTCTGCAAATCGAGGTAGTCTGACCCAGAGCCCCTGCTACCCTCTTCCACAGCACTGCTGCTGCACGATGGTCCCTGCCTTCAGCTTTGCTGTAGCACAGCTTTTCTCAAACAGAAGGGCATAAAAGGAAGAGTGTTATGATGCTTCGTTCTTCAATCATCCTCGTTTTTAATCCAAGGAGGAGCTCAAAGTGTCATTAAGAATCTGATTCAAAGTGAGTAGATGGGAAACCTCCCTTCACTCTTCCAAGACTCTGGCACAGGCTGCAAATGGCTTCTGCTCGTTTTGCTTTTGCCATTTGAGCTTTGAAGAAACATTTGAAAGGTACCAACCACTCACCTCAAACCACTGGCCATGCGACTGCATTTTCAGGATGACACAGGGGTCTGGTTTAGAGAGGGCATCTCTGTCTGAGATGCCTTTGCAGGCCACCCGCAGCTCCACCTTGGTCAGGCATGGGCTGTTAAAAATCCCCAGTGTGTTGGCTGCCGACTCGTAGATGTTGCTCATCTTCTGCATTCCTGCTCCTGAAGGAGAGAAAAGGTCGTTAGGAACCAGGCACACGTGGCACAGGTCAAACCCAGGGCAGATTAAGCAGGTGGTACCTTTGACAGAGCCCCTGAAGGCTACTTTTTGGTTAGAAATGGCAGAGAAAACAGCACGTATCGATGTGCATTTTGTGAGCAACCATCTCAACCCTGTTCCTAACCATACAATCACAGAATCATACAATCATTAGGGATTGGAAGGGACCTCAAAAATCACCTAGTCCAATCCCCCTGACACAGCAGGATCACCCAGACCAAGTCGCACAGGAACATATCCAGGCAGGTTTTGAATGTCTCCAGACAAGGAGACTCCACAACCCCCCTGGGCAGCCTGTTCCAGTGCTCCGTTACCCTCACTGGGAAGAAGTTCCTTCTGTTATTTATATGGAACCTCCTCTGTTCCAGCTTACACCTATTGCCCCTCGTCCTATCACTAGATGACATTGAGAAGAGCCTGGCTGCATCCTCCTGACACCCACCCTTCACATATTTATAGACATTAATG
>JAOXOE010000506.1:26009509-26050362 GCA_028565055.1 Phoeniculus purpureus
AGCAAAGGGCGTGGCCAGAGTGGAGGGGCGGGGGTCAGTGCAGAGGGGCGGGGTCAGGCTCGACTGGCGGGCCCTGACCCCCATTCCGGCAGCGCCCCCTAGTGGCCACTTCGGGCACTGAGCGCGGCGCCGCCCTTGGGGTTAGCGGAGCCACCCTCGGAGTTAGCGGAGCACCGAACCCCAAAACACCCGCCACGGGGCTTCGGATTCAAATCAAAAACCACCAGCGCTGTCTGGGGGGTTCCTCTTCCCCACTGCTGCCTTTGTAAATGCAAAGCTGCGGTTCATTTTCATCTTGTGCGCTTGGTGCAGAACAGCCTAACACAGCTCTAACTGGGTTCTCCCCAAAGCCACAGTGCCCCATGATGAGGGACATCCTGTGGCAAGATGTTCTCAAGCTCAGTTTGGGGTCCAGCTGTAGACCCTATCTCCTAGTAAGCTACAGCAGCAGATCGTGAGGGAGGAGCAGAATCCAGCCTCCAGCTGCTGATACAGGTCCAATTCCTGTTTTCAGTTGCCTCCCATTAATTTATACTTAATGAGCTATTACCCCAAAAAAGCAACACGTGTTTCCTGAGGATAATGAGCATTACGAGCCCAGAGGCACAGAGCCCAGCTGGTTCCAATGGCAGCAGTGAAGCCATTCCTAGCTCTGTATGTGCTCCTAGAGACCAACCAGAGACCATGCCTAGACCCACATGGGCCCATTGGGTGGCATTTGGAGAGGAGCTCATCCCCCAGTCCAGGAAATGATCCTAAAACTGTTGGCAGCAGGATTTTAACCAGCACTTCCCCAGAGTCTCTGCTGGCATATCAATGTCTTTAGAGGACTCAACGCTACTAAGTGTATTAGAGAAACAAAAATGACACAAGAATTCATAGACACATAGGGTTGGAAGGGACCTCCAAAGGTCATCTAGTCCAGGCTCTTTAAACAAGCAGGGACATCACTCAAAAGACCAGACTGCCCAGAGCCCCATCAAGCTGAGCTTGAATGTCTCCAGGGATGGGGCATCTGCCACCTCTCTGGCAACCTGTTCCAGGGACCCACCACCCTCAGATTCAAGAACTTTTTCCTGATGCTTAACATAAATCTACCCTTATCCAGGCTAAAACCATGACCCTTGGTTCTATCACTCCCTGCTCTACTGAACAGTCTTCACGTTGGACAACCCCTACTTTGTCAGCCCATCCTTGTGAGAGACTTCAGTCCTCTTACACAAAAGGAAGAGAACAGACACAGCTGGGGCTACAGTTGCAGTTCCGTATCCCACCGGTCTCAAACAGTGGCAGAACCGGAGCCCTTCCTGTGCTCACTCCAGCTTTGTGGCTGCTGCCACAGTGTGTGGCAGAGGAGAAGGAATCCTGTAGCCTGGGGGCAGCACCCTGCTTTCCAGGTTAGCTCTGAGCCCTGGCACCTCCTGCTGCTCACCACCACCTGGCCATGGCAGAGCCCAGCAGCCCCTGGGAGACAGTGGTTATCCCAAGCAGGACAAATCTCAAGCTGTAGCTGATGCAGTGGCTGACGTCACTGTCTTGGCGAGCTTGTGTTATCCTCGGTGCCACTTGCTGATAAATAATATAATCCCACTGCTGAAAAGACCATTTGCCACTGCCCAAAGCTTCACAGTGGAAAATCCAAGCCTCCTCATCCCCCCAGAAAAGTCCTGGGGGTTGGAGATACGTCTGTGGGAACTGGGTGGATCTGTGAGGACAGCTCACAGCATCATGAGAAAAGGTCACAGCCTGAGAGGAGCTGAAGATAACAAATGCTCCAGAGCCCTTGCTGGTGAGCGGAATGCTCTGTCTCACAGCAGCTGCTCACGCCAGGCTCTCGGAGTTTCCCGTGAGCAGGGGCTGATCTTGGCGTTTCAGCAATAAAAATTCTCTGCCACCAGAGTCAAGGGTTTCTCTTTACAAAGTGCTAGGATCCTGGTACCGTATTCAACACCCCATAGTCCCTGCATCCTGCAAATGATGATTTTTAGTGTTTCATGAGAGTAAGGGGTTACTGAACCAAGTAGAACCTACCAACAAAAGTACACAGAGAGCCCTTAAATATATTGTCAGCTGCAACATTTAAAGATGCTGCTGTTTTTTACAACAAGGTGGTGCTCTGTGAAGGGAAAACCAGCCGAAGGTTCTGCACTACCCCAACAGAAGACTCTCCAATGTCCAAACTGCCTCTAGACATGCTATTGAGCAATGATTCTGGACATCAATGCATCCATCTCCTCACCCTCACAAAGCCCCCTGTGGTGTCCAGGGCAGGCAGAGAGAGGCCATGAGGATGGTCCTGCTATGAGAAGGAAGAACACCCTGGTGCCTTTTCTCTTTCCTGGGCAAAGCTAGAAAGCCTTTGAGGTTCCTCACAAAGCAGTGGGGGAGAATGAGTCTATCAAAACCCTTGCAAAGCAATTAAAGGATCAGAACTAGATTCATAGACAAGTCCTGGTGTCTCTCTTCCTGCTCCTTTCAAGAGCTGACCTCGCAGCCTCAGAACTGTCCATGGGATCAGGATGTAATTGCACATGGCTGCCTCTCCTTGCCCCTCACTCTGTAGAGACTGCTGGTCACCTGGAACTGGTAAAAGAAAGCACATTTCCAGAGAAGACGCCCCAGAACAAGGAGCTCCAGGAGCTCACAGATAAAGGCATTACAGGAACAGCAAGGCTGATGAAAAATGAATTTTCTCTCCTCTCTTAAACCATCAAATTTTGTTCCTCCAGATTTGAAGGTCAGTTTTTTCAGTGCAGAAGCCAGTCTGGGCACCAGCTCCGCTTCTGCAGAGCACAAACCAGAGGTTACCTGCTGAATCTAGGCTGGGGTTTTTGGAGAAGAAACACAGAATCACTACAAATACATGAGCATGCTGTGTGTTTATCACACGTGGTTCAGGAGGGCCATAGCAAGGACAGGGGGAGGGATGTCAGGTGTGGACAGAGGTGCTAAGACACAGATCTGCCACAGTAGCAAGGCTGAAAGGAGCCTTCACGGAGAGGAAAACCTGTACTGACTGCATTTTACCCAAAAGGATGTAGTTGATGGGTTCTCTGCAGTTAACTACAGCGTGTTGACCATCTTGCCTCCTGTTTCTACTCTCCTAGCAACAGGAGAAGGGATTTAAACACATGTAAGCAGTGGGTATTCCGACAGGAAACACAGCTGTGCTGAGTGGAAGCAGCATAAGGTGGCCTTTGTGGGCAGGTCCTTACTTGTCAGACTAGAGGGCTGTTCTGGAGAATGGGTGGGATCACTCACTGCAAACCATGTGAGGATGGCTTGAGACAATGGAATCATAGAGTGGTTCAGGTTGGAAAAAACCTTCAAGATCATCTAATTCAACTATTAATCTAATTCTACCAAACCCACCACTAAACCATGTCCCTAAGCCCCAGATGACTTTGAAACACATCCTGGGATGGCAATTCAACCCCCTCCCTGGGCAGCATGTTCCAAGGCCTGATGACTCTTTCCATGGAGAAGTTTATCTGTAACCAATCCCAACTCCTGCCTGCAGACGTTTTGCCTGTGCACAGGGGTTCTATGCCAAGCACCTGCCCACAAGGCAAAGATAAGATGTCACAGCAAGACAAAGCATCAGCATGGAAGCTCTTATGTGCTGCTGCTAAAGGTTTTCCCCAACACGCTGACTTTCATCCTACCTGGCTTTTGTTCATACATAGTTAGAGAAAAAACCCAAACCCTCCTTTCTTCAGGCTGCACGTGGGCTTGGTCCAAAAATGGGATCTGTGATTCAGTCGTTCTGCATCATAAATGAAAGGATTCCTTAGATTTCCTGTCCAGGAGCCTTTGCTTTGTGCTGTGCCCAGCACTGCTGAGCTGAGAGATCCCTGCACAGCTGCTGGGGTTGGGGCTGCAGGTAATGAGGACAAGGGGTAACAGATGCCAGCTTGAACACAGGACGTTTCACCTCAATATGAGGAAAAACTTGTTTACAGAAAGGGTTATTAAATATTGAAATGGGTTACCCAGGGAGGTCGTGGATTCCACCTCTCTGGAGACGTTACAGACCCATCTTGTGTTTTTGTGTGGTTTGATTTAGGTTTATTTAGGCAGTTCTGCTCAAGCAGGAGGGTTGGACCCGACAGCCTTTGAAGGCGCCTTCCAACCCTAATAAACTGTATGCAAACTTCAAGGGCACTGTGATTGACACCTGAAGTTTAATGAGGAAGGGTTGTGTCCTGGTGTGCCCCTCTCCAACAACCTTTATTTGGATTTTTTTCCCCTGCAAGTGAACAAAATATCTCCAAGAGTCCACCTTGGTACACCTCAACCATTACCCATGAGGGAGACATTCAACCATGTCATGCTAAAAGCCCTTTTATACAGCACCTTGATGTTAGCAGAGGTTTTATCTCCTGACCAAAGGGCACGCATGTGCATCCCTGCCTCAGAGCAGTTCTGATGCTCAAGCAGGAAGACTATGGAAAAGCCAGAAACTCCCTGTTTTATCCTTTCTAGGCTCCTTTTTGTCTTCTCTGCATGTGTCCCGCCTCCTTTCACCAGTTTTGCCCTTGGAGCTTCATCTGGGCTGCCTTTTCTTCCTCCTCTGTCTCTTTCCTCACCCCCACCTACTGACTCTTTCAGTTGTTTCACCAGTCTTAGGTCTGGGTTTATTTTCCTTTCCAGCGTTCTGGACTATCAACGTTATCATTAATTATGTATTTTATTATTTTATTAACAATCTTTCACTACACATCTGCCCTTCTGCTGGAGTCAATCAGGAAAATAATTGCCTCGCTGTGTCTGCGCTGCAGATTGGCCCAACTCCAGCCAAGGCTGCTCCCCAGGAAGGCTTCCTGCGGCAGCCTGGATGCTATCGATTCCATTTACTGAGTCCTGCCTAGCCACAGCACTCATTTCCCACAGCAAATTCACCAGTGGATTCAGCAGCTCCTGTCAGAAGGCTTGCACTTGCTTACTGGAGGGAAGCCGACACCATCTGTCATCCACAAGCTCCCTGCACGGGTCAGCACTAGCTAACAGGGAGCCTGTTATTTCTTACGTGCCCTACAGTCACAACCTGGGACTTGCCTGGCTTTTGGAGACTATAATAGAGATGGTTTCTGTTAGGAGCCCTGAAAATACTCCAATTCCATGCTGTGCAATTACAAGCTGACCAGAGACCTCTCTGCATGTATTAGCTGTCTGATGGGGTCAACAGAGCTATTTCTTAACAGAAGCAAAAAACTGGGGAATATCGAGCAAAACACTAGTCTCAAACCAAGTATTCTTGCAGGGTTGCATTGAGGGAGATTAAAAGCTCAGAAGAATGAGAGCTCTAGATTTCTGACATGCTCCAATAATATATTTCAGTCTTCCAGGCAGTGAAGCTCAGCTGGATGCCCTCCGGAGATCCCTGATGTCAGATCCTCGCTGAAGGAGCATCGCTGGAGCAGTCAAACTGCATGCGAGCTCACCAGGACGCGCCACTGCCCTGTGGGGTGTACCGGAGAGCAGTAACCTCCTGCCATCAAGCCCTCGGAGCACAATGCCAAAGGGCACTTGCCGAGCAAGGCTGTGCAGAAAGTTTCAGAGGAAGAGCTTCCAGAATGAAGCGTTCTGATTTGCACAGAAGGGCTTTGATGCATTTATGTGCATGGGTGGTCTTCGTGTGGCACAGAAGGGAATAATTGTGGTGGTACCCCCAATGCCAGCACACTGACCCGCAGATACCCCTGTACAGACAGGTAACAGCTGAGATAGAGACAGTGTTAGTGTGGCTGATGAAAACGTGCAGCACGCAGTGTCATACCTCACTGCCTAGACAGCTTCTCTGAAGAGGTGAGTAAGGAACAGCAACACTGGGTTGCCCACCCCTGTCCTGTCAGCTGGGATATCTACGGAGACCCCAAAATCCAGGCAAGTTTGAGGAGAGTAAAATCTACTCGCAAGAGCTGCCAAAGTTCCTACAATTTATTCCAGTACAAGTAACAGCCTGGAGCAGAGGAGAGTCCCTCAAGGCGATGCTGGGCTACAGAACCAATCCCATGACGTGTACGGTTTGCCTTCCCCCTCAGCACTGAGTGTTACGGTCTGATCATGGGTCATTACTGGAAGTTTTGAGCTCACACAGTAACTGGGCACTATTCTCTGTGGGCATTCCCAAAGCTGTATCCTCCACAGCTCTCAGAGCTCTGATGCCTTGTCTGCCTCGTTGTTTGAAGTGGCTACTGATGCTTAGCAAATTCATTAACAGTTCTTGCTAACAAGGAGCTGTTTCTTCTCTGTGAAATGCTAATGTGTCTGAACTTCCCAAGTGAGAGCTGCTGGGGGTTATCCCTTTAGCCAGCTATTCCCAGCAGCCCTGTGTGGTGGGTGGGTATTTTTAGATTCAGTCAAGCACCGCTGGTTTTGATGGTGCTCTGTGTCTGGTTTCACTCGCCACGCAGCAAGACAGTGATGCCAGACCAAACACGTTTCCCCTCAAACGGGATCTCTTTGGGGAAACATCAAGAGGAATGACAATGCATACACGAGGAAAGAGCATCATTTAACAGTCCCTGGTGTAAGCCTCGTTGTTTAGTGGAAAGAAAATCTTTCAGGGATGGTTTTAGCACATCAATGAATGTCTTATTGACTTTAAATCTATCCCTGCTCCCTCCAAAAATCAGAGGCTGGTTTGGCTGCCTCCGATCATCCCCAGGCAGTTCATTTGTTAGTGTTGTGCCGGTACTGGATCAGAGAGAACAGGCTGCTAATAACTCACCGATCTAATACCAGTATCAGTGGCACGAAGTTGCAGGGAGAAGCTGTAATTGGGAGCTGGTTTGTGGTGCGACAGCACCACTGTAGGTGTAAGCAGTGGGAGTAAAACACAGGCATCAGGGCTGCGTTGTGATTCATGCTATAGATCTTAATATAAACTAAGAAGGAAAACACATTTATTAAGAACTGGAGTGTGCCCATCGCTTGCTGGGACACACACAAGTGGAAAAGGAGGGTGCTCTCTCCACCCAGTGGTCTCACTGACATCCCAAAAGCTCAGCACTGCCCTTTTTTGTGGGAAGGACACACAGGTTGCCCTTTGCATACCCAAATATTCTGCAATTAAGACTCTATATGATTGGAAGGACTTCCAGTAAAAAGAATCAAAATCCCAGAAAGACACCTCCACAGGATGGATGCTAGTGTCTGTGGGAACAATAGCTGGCACAGGACAAAGATCTTCATTCCTTCAGTAAAAAGAAAGAGCAGAATCTGGCTGTGACATAAAAGACCTTTGGGATAAGTGTTGGTTCCACACCAGCATGAACCATAACAAAATCAAGGTGTCTGATGACTACAGAAGACAAGAAGGTGCTGGTGACGTATAGGCAGCAGTCTGCTTCCCAACAATCCCACCTCATCCCTAAGGATCAGACCAAGACTGTTCTGGCAGATAAAAGATGAGCCTCAGGAGCAACACAACACACAGCCAAGCACCCTGGTTCTGGCTGTGGAAGTTCAAATACCGCTCCTAATAGCTCCCCACTGAACCCCCACTGGCTTCCCTAGAGAACAAATGAATTTAACTCATTGTATCTAAAACCACTGGTGAAACCAGAAGCCAGATGAGAAGCTACTCCACACTAGTGACTCAGAAGAGCCTCCTGTGTGAAGCATCCTCAGTAACACACCTCCTGAGACACCAGCATTGCTGCTTCCTGGCACAGAATCACAGAACATTAGGGATGGAAAGGACCTTGAAAGATCATCTAGTCCAATCTCCCCGACACAGCAGAATCCCCTAGATCAAGGCACACAGGAACACGTCCAGGTGGGTTTTAAATGTCTCCAGAGAAGGAGACTCCACAACCTCCCTGGGCAGCCCATTCCAGTGCTCTGTCACCCCCACCATGAAGAAGTTCCTTCTCATATTCATGTGGAACCTCCTATGTTCCAGCTTACACTCATTGTCCTTTGTCTTACCACTAGATGACATTGAGAAGAGCCTGGCTCCATCCTCCTGACACCCACCCTCAGTCTACACTGCCTCTAGTTTAATTTTACCTGCAATGTCTTTGAAGAAGCCCTTTCTGTTGCCTTTGATCTTTCTTGCAAGGTTTAATTCCATGGAGGCCTTGGCTTTCCTAGTTGCATCCCTATAGCCTCTGACTAGAGCCTTACAATCATCCCAAGTGGCCATCCCCCCCTTCCATGACTTATAGACTTTCAGTGATCTGCTTCTCATCGGTGGATTTTGCAGGCAATGAACAGCAAAATAAGTCACCAGGATATTGCAGAATCTCACTAAGCATGATGATATGAGGAGCCAAAACATTATGAAAACATTACTGATCTAAGGTATCATTGTCATACTGGTTTTGAGTGGGCGTTACGTGAGATGTTTCCATTCTGGCTCTGTTCCTCATTTCAGACGTGGTCCAAGCCGAGTTCTATATGAGAGCAGGCTCTGTTATTTAGCCCAGGTCTCCTCACAACTCAGAAAAGGAAGCTACTTACTGTTTGGTTTTCCTTCCTTGCAAGAGCCCTTAGTCCAGATGCAGAGAACACGGAGCACCACAGGTTTGTGGAAAGGACACACAGGTTGCAATGCACTATGCAGAGATGTGACTGCAGATGCAAACTGACTTGCAAAATTTCTAGCCCCTTCCATCAGCACAAAGTTTCACACGTTAAATTTGCTACCAGTAAGGTTCCAAGTTCATAGTGCCTTAGGGTGGTTTGGTACAGACAGTCCCACAGAAACTTCTTACAGGGAATTGAATCTGCAAAAGTCCTAAAACCAGCCCATAATCAGCCTTGGCCCCTGATTTATGTCGTGGAGCTGCAGCATGGTAAACTGCCAGCTACTAGCAAGCACCATCAAGCTGCTGCCAAAGCAGGAGGGGAAGGAGCTGCAGTGAAGAATGACCTGCAGTTTATGTTTAATTCCCCTGTCTGGGTTCTGCACCAGCTCAGACTGGCATTAGGGGTTCAGAGGGGCTCGGGGGAGTATGAAAGAAGGCGAGCTGGAGAAGGCACGAAGCATTCTAAGGAGCAAAGAGAAAGTCTTGGGATGGAAAAGGAGGGATGATTTCACTGCAGAGGAAGGATTTTGAAATTTTTATGAAAAAGGAAGGGTTTTGACCGCAGTGTTTTCCAGAGTGGCTCAGGTCAGCTCCATAGCTTGCAAAGTTATCTCCACAGGTACCTTTTCTCCACAAAAGAGTGAAAACAGACCTGAAGGGGGGCAATAACTGTCCCAGTAACCAGCTTCTGCAATTGCATCTACCTTTTCTTTCCTTCTACAAATGCAGAGCCTTCCTCTTCCCTTGAGTGCCTGTGGTAGTCATTCAGCATACAGACTGCCTTGAAGAAGTCTCTCAGATGCATTTCCACTAGAAGCAGAAAGATTCTTCATCCCAAAGTTCTGAATTACTTGCCGCATGAAACCACCTTCCCAGGCCACTTTCTGTGTGCGTGGCTACCGGAGGGAGCAGACCGTGGTGGACATAGGTTATACTTAACAGAGCTGCATACAGGATCTGAGGCTCCAAGAGGCGACTTTCCACTTTAGCTGATTTTACTTTATTATTCCTTCATAAATGAGTTGCTTTCCCCTTCTCTCAGTGGGCTTTCGTTATTGATTCCTGCAGAAGAGTGAGCTGACTGCAGTGATGTTCCCTTATTAGATCATCCATTCAACCCGTTGCATCTTACAGGATTAGTCAGGAAACAAGAGAGCACACACGATTGGATTTCGGGCTTTGAATCTCTTGTGCATAGCTCAGACCACTAAAAGGGCCACTGCAACTTAATTAGTGACTGAAGTCACAACAACAAGTGCTGAGTAGTGATGAAGCACATTTTTCCCCAAGTCCCCACCAGCAGTCAGCACCTCCCCAGAAGAGCTTTCCTGCTGCTTTTTTCTGATGGGAGAAATACAGCATCACATCATTCGAAGGGCCAAAATACTTTTGTTTGACATTCTCAAGTCCCTCAGCATTTTAAAGCCAGGGAAAACTCAATTTGCCTCAGTAATCTCACACCAAATTCCCACAGTCACCTGTGACCTTCCTTCTATACCTCTCCACACGCACACACACAGAGACCACTTTGTCTTAGTGGTGCTGAAGTAAAACTTGTGTGACAGGCATGTTTGCTTTATGTCTGGTGGAGCGGCCGCTCTGGAGGTCTGTTCCCAGCAGATGTCCCTGGAAGGTTGGACAGCAGTGTAAGAAGACAGCTAGTCTGTCCAGTCCAGTGAGTTTCCATGTGCACGGTGCTCTCTGTGCAGGATGGCAAATACACACCTGAATATGGAGCCAGGCTCTGCTCAGTGTCATCTAGTGATAGGACAAGGGGCAATGGGTGTGAGCTGGAACAGAGAAGGCTCCATATAAATATGAGAAGGAACTTCTTTGCAGAGAGGGTGACAGAGCACTGGAGGGGGCTGCCCAGGGGGGTTGTGGAGTCTACTGCACTGGAGACCTTTAAAACCCACCTGGATGTGTTCCTGTGTGACTTGGTCTAGGTGATCCTGCTGTGGTGGGGGATTGGACTAGATGATTTTTTCAAGGTCCCTTCCAATCCCTAATGGTTCTATGAATACTGCTGTATCCTAATCAGAGAGTCCTTGTTTGCCGCATCCCAGAGCTTTGCACAAAGTTGGGATGAGAGGCGACATTTCCACCCACACCACTGACACAGGGTCCCTGTAAGATGGTTGTTTTGACAGCACCTTCTCCCTAACACAAATTCTTTCTGTGACAGAATGATTTTGAGCAGGGACCACCACAACAGAGATACAACACAGCGCCCTGGAAATGCCAGTCCTGCCTTAACTCCAGAGTCCAACAATAAACACCTGTCCTGTGCAATCCTAAGCTTTGCCTGACAATCAGCAAACTAAATATGCATAGACTGAAGCTCATCCTTTCTTCACAGGCTTTGAGGATTTTCCAACATATCACATCTTTCACCAGTATCTCCAATAGTCACTGACCTGCAGCTCCAAAATCATGTAGATCTGGAGCTTGGGATATGGTTTAGCCAGTGGGCTTGGGACAGTTGGGTTCATTGGGTTGGGGCTGGACTTGGTGAGCTTGAAGGTCTTTGCAACCTCGATGATTCCATTATTCTACCCAACCGCAGTGATTCCCGTGATTCCCGTGATTCACAGCTTGATTTCTCAGCATTCAACGCACTCAGAAAGGAATTACTTTATTTAGCCCCCCTAACACCGATCCTAACCCGGCAGAGTGCTCCATCTCTTACCAACTACACACTCCACACTGAGCTGCAGAAGCAGGAACAGTCTGTGGGCTGCTCTGGATTGATCAATGGATCACTTAGTGTTGCTTCCACCTCCCACAGTCTTATCAGGAGACTAATCTGGGGCTTTCCTTATTGGGGTAGACTAAACTGAAAAAAACATCTTCAGGAGGTGCTGCTGGGGAAAAGCAGTTGCCTCTGACCTCATACAGTTATTTCTTCTAACCTGCATTTCTATTTTCACATTTTTGTCTTAAAAATTAAGCTAATGCTCTTCAAAATGTGACAGACTGATTGTACCAAGTGAACTGCTGCTGCCTAGAGAAGGACTTGTCTGTCGATGCTCATCAGCACAGAGAGAAGACATATCCGTGCTGTTGATTAACTGCAGTGTAAGTTCACCAGTCTCTGTATTAACACAAAAAATATCCCATCTTCATCCACTAGGTCAGCAACACAGCTGCTGCCTGGTGGGCAGCAGTGGATGAGGAGTGCCAATGTCAGGCTATATTCCAACATTAAGAATAGCAAAAGACACGACTACTTGCAGCAGAGTACAACAAGGAGCATGTCTGTGGGTAGTGGTGAGTAATAGCTGTGGTGCACTGCACATACCTTCAGCGGGAGGGTGGGTCTCCATCTGCAAAGCCCATTTGGGAAGAAGCTGAGCACTGACTGAGGAGCTTCCACACCTGTCAAAGTCCAGGTCCATCTAGGACTTCTAGTGATGATGTGAGTCATTTTGCCTCTGAAGGATGAAGCGAGAGATCTGTGCAAGGTGCCTAAGAAAGCATCCTCAAGCATTAACTAACGTATTTGGTATTAACTAACAGCAATTGAGTTACTACTTGATCCTTTCCCCACCCTGACTGAGATTTCTTCCCAGTGTTCACCTTTTCCCTTCTTCTTAATCACGGGTTTTCTCACAGGAAAGGATGCAGGATGAAATCTCAACTACAGGTTAATGAAAGACCTGGCTAAGGAGTCCATGGGAGCAGAGAAAGCATTACTTCACATGATAAAGGAGAAGAGAGAAGAGTTCCCTCCTTGCCATGCTGCCCACAGTGGGTTTCCCTTTAACTGAGGTGAGAAGCCAGCTCTGTAATTCTAATAGTGCTGAAATTGTCTGCTGCCTACGGTTAACATCAGCCTGAGCTACCACAAGCAGCCTTTTCCCCCTT
Source organism: Phoeniculus purpureus (assembly GCA_028565055.1). NCBI lineage: Eukaryota > Metazoa > Chordata > Aves > Bucerotiformes > Phoeniculidae > Phoeniculus > Phoeniculus purpureus. Next base: position 26,021,914 of record JAOXOE010000506.1, read on the forward strand.
CATTGGCGAGTGTGGCTTCTCTTCAGCTTGTGTCAAGGTTCCTATTGTCTCTGTTGACCTCTTTGTTTACAGTAGAGCTTCTCCTCAGTATACTGTTAATCACTTTAGCAGGTAAACACACAGTGCTAATCCCTAGAAGAGAGGCAATGAAACCCCGGTGTGTGCCAGGCTGAGCCCTGAACCCACAGGGCTGTTCTGGCTGAGTGCAACGGCTCTTTTCATCAAGTAATGTGAACGGAAATCAAACCAGTGGTTCCAGTACATGAGTGTCCAGCAATCAAAACTGGATATTCCATCCTGGACCCTGGACAGCACACGTGGACAGCTGCATTGCATGTTTGGCTGCTGGGAGACCATCTGCAAGAGCTGTCACTGTAAATTGATTTATGGGGAAGGGAAGGTAAAAATTCTCTAGAGATGCAGAGTTAGACTCACAATGTGAGAAGACTTTCCTCCTTACCTCCTGCTGCTGTACTGAAGATTGGCAAGGAAAAATACACCTGGACCTTCCCCAGTTTTGGCAAGTGCCTGGTGATGGGCAGAACAGAAAAGACCCAAATTGCCTCTGGTAAATGTCATGAGAACTCTGGGTCCTTGTCTGAGTGTTTTCATGTGATCCCAGCAGATCTTCCTCTCTAACCAAGTCTTCTCCCAGCTGGTTCTCACCCCAAAACACCGAAAGCACAAACACAGAGTAGTCTGTGTGCTCATTATTAGCGTATGTTAACTATGGATGTCTCCAGGATTTCTCATATTCTGGGGAAGACAAATAAATTGTATTGGGCATTTCACATCCCCAAAGCTTTTTTTTGCTGCTGATAGAACAAATTCAAGTCTGAGAGCATTTTCTTTTCACTGAAGTAAACAGTATCAGAATTAAACTAGCTTTGCTGTTGAGCCAAGCCTGGTCTGAACTGTTGTCCTGTGATCAATAGACTGCTGCTGAAGTCAATTAGATTTTATTGCACCAGAAATAGAACTGACTCTCGTGCTTTTTTCCCCTCTTTTGGCCTCAAAATAATCTAGCAGACAAATCCAAGTTGTGTAACAGCATCCAACTGTATCCCATATAAATAAGTATTACATGTGATATACTTAGGTCTGCCTGCTTTTCACAGGCTGAGAATATTAAGGCGTTAAAAGGCTCTTCTCAAGACAACCCTTGCTGAACAAAACACTAGAAGTTTATCAAGATCTATTTGCAGCCAATGGAGTTTGAAGCAGTTAAGACAAGGCATCTAGGTTCCTAAATATTCACTTGAATCAAAGCTCTGAACCATGACAGGTAAAAGCATTCAGCAATAAGAGGAGATACTAAAAAAAACCAAAGCCAGTGGGTAAAATACGAAGGTGATGTGACATCCTGCAGTTAGCCCTGACAGCTTAATAGCATTGCAGGGGCATAACAGATCCAGCAGAGAGCTCTCCAGAGCATTAATCCTTGGGCATACAATCTCAAAATAAAAGGAGTGATTTGATGCTGATACTTACAGAAACAGCCTTTTCTGCCCTGCCATAAACACCACAGCTCTTCCTTATAGGAATACCCTGAACAGCCCCTTTAGAAAAGGGGTTGCCCTCAAGCTGGGACACAGCCTGTGTTGTAGGGTGGTCTGATAGCTACTTCATCACGTGGAAATTAAGGGTGCAGTTAGGATGTCTCACATAAAGAGCAGCTGAGAGTAGGAGACCGTGGTCCTGGCTGCAGTTTCCTAGCTGGGTCCTGGCACACCAATCCTATTATCTGTCCTCCCATTACTTACTCCTACCACATGGTTTTTACTCCTAAAACCTCCCAGCCCTTTCTCTGCTGATAACTTATCATTACTGGCAACTGGCCACAAGGTTTAAAATACCCCCTGCTGCTTCTAAAAAACACTGCTTGAAATAATAGGGCAAAATCCTGTAAATTCTTTTGTGTATTTGACACGAAGCCCGGTGGCATTTGATGGTCTCAGGCACAGGGAATGCCTCAGACTGGGGTAACCAGTGGTTACTGCCAGGTGTTTCTGGGATGAGAAACCCCAGTATCTGTGGCAGGACAGGTAACAGAGAACAAGCATCCACACAGCTGCTCCCAGTAACCTCCACTTTACCAAGCTGTAGGTGCACATGGATTTAGAGTTTGCAGGTCCAGATCCGGGCACGGAAACGACAACCTTTCACAAGAAGGACAAGAGGAGAAGAAACTTTCTTCTGAGCACTGAAAGTCACTCGAAGCTTTCATTCCTCTTTATAAATTAGCATTTTGAGAATAAGGCACAAAGTGAGTCTTGATTTTGAAGGGCTTACCTACTTCCAGAGCCTTTCATATGGAAATCGGGCAGCGCCTCTTCCCTTGAACAAACCCCGATGTTCTGTTTGTAGGAAAGTCTACATGCACTGAAGAATGTAATTCCCCATTCATTTCCAGACTTTCTGCCAAACAAGAGTGATTAAGTGACTGACCCACTGCCTCCTCCCATCTCTACAGACACAGCCAACCCTGGCAAAGCTTCGTTGTCTGCTCTTTGCTGTTTAGACAGACGTTTGCTCAGAACAGTGGCTACAAACCAGTGGTGCACAGCTGGTGCTGTTTGTGGTTCTGCTAAACAAGATCTGGAATATCCAAAGTTTTTGGGTAGATGAAATACCAATTTAACAGCCCAGCTAACTGGAAAGAGCCCAGAACAGCCCAAACCATTCACCAGCATGAGAAGAATGAATAATGAGCAACCCACCAGTACTAGTGGGCATCATCCCTGCCAAACTTCCCGGAACTCACAGCTGTGTGGCACCTAGAATGTGACAAACACCTACTCCAATATCCTGATCCAAGTTAGTGTTAAATGACGGCGAGCTGAGGGTGTTGCTTCTAAAAATTCATGCTAATGCTTCAGGTGAGTAACACACAGCACACATGAAAGTGCACAAAACACAATGTCATTTTCACTCCAAATACCTTAAGTATTTTTTTCCCCTTCTTTCCTTATGAACATTCATATCAGAGATTTTCTGGCATTTGATTATTTGCAAAAGTTTAAGAGTGTAGGAGTGACGCTTGAACACATCTGGGAGAAGGACCAGCACAGGGAGCAACTGTGGCTCCACTTCTGCCAATTCATGTTCTCTCCAAACAGAGTAAGTGACCCGGGGAGCCAGTGCCATGGCATCACAGTCACAGCACAGCTCACAAATGACCTAACACACACCTGCAAGTCAGTAGCTGCCACCAGCTGACCACAAAACAAGTCCATGCCAAGACATGTCCCTGGTGGAGAACCCTTTCCTGCACTTGTATGCATCAGCTGCATGATGCTGACTAAATGCTTACAGATGTCTGGAGACTCAGTGTAAGCTGCAACCAATCAAGGACTGTTACAAAAAATTAATATAATAAAGATGTTATTTTAAAATATTTTTCCCCTGTATTTTATTTGCACCCAACCATTGCAGAGCGGAAGGACGGTAAGTGTGTGTAAGGATGGCAAGAATTAAACTCTTGTGCTGCATTCAGAATGCTGATGCTTGACTCTGGAATATGAATTAATTCTAAAGCCCTGGTATGAAGGTTGTATTAAATGGAAAAGCTCTAGCAGGGGAAAAGTGAGGCCCTGTGTGTAGTTACCTATGTCTGAGGTGCCTGGAATCATTCCATGATTCTCCTTTAGCTTGCTGGTGAATTTGTCCTCCCTCTTTTTTTGCCTTGCTACCATCATGACTTCGGTTGTAGTTAACCACCGCTCCTTTCTCTGTGCAGCCCCACAGTTCAAGTTGCCCTTTGTCAGCCCATCAGACACATCTGAAACAAACACATCCAGACCAGCTTTCTATGCTAATGTTTAATCCTAGACCCACCAAATTCAGCAGAAAAATTCTAGCTGTTTTCTATAGCCCTGAATGGAAACAGTCTGAGGTCACTGAAAATTGCATCTGCTCCAGCAAGGAAGGGTTCTCCAGTGGAGATTATTGATGAAGGATCTTTAGGCTCATTCTCAGAATCAAAGACTTCTAAGTGTTCACACAGCATTCAAAGCTTCAGTAAATTATATTCCACAACGAGGGGAGCCCTGGGCTGGACATCTGACAGGAGCCTGGTTTGTCCACCCTTAAGAGGAGAAGGCTCAGACTGAAGAGGAAGAATAAATAAAACTGTGCGGCGTTCTTTACACAAGAGAGACAAGCTTCCCATCTCACCAGCACGTGTGCTAACCGTGCCACTGTCTCCAGGAAACCTGTTCCAGTTTATGCTGATGTAGCTAGAAATTGCATCCAGCCTAGGGAATTTTCCAAACTTCTCCATAATACATCAACCCCACAGTATGCTGCTGGCACTTTGCCTCAGCAGTGTTTAGCACCCCAGGCCCCACTGGAAAAGCTTATGCATGCTCTAATTTTGATGTCTGTATTTGTAATTCTGCCCCAGGTAGCACTCAGAAGGCACAGCTACGCTCAGAAATTTCCCTTTCAGGCACTATATATGTATTTTTGCCAAGGACATCTGAAATTTCACAAGCTACTCATCCTTTAAGAAGTGTCTGATGCTTTCATTTATTCTCCACCTGAAATCACGATCATCCCAAGGCACATAATCATTCCTGCAGCAACCGATTGATTTCATAGATTATTCTTTCAGTGGTGGAATAAGCAGGAGATGATGAGAACTGCAGGGAAAAACAGCAGCCTTGAAAACTTTCCCCCACCCCGAGCTAAAAAACACAACAGCAAGCAAACTATAGCCGTTAACAACTCCCAAACTTTTTCTGAAAGGAAATTCCAGGTACCTCCTCTCCCACCAGCCTCACACTGAACGAGAGATGCAAAGTGCAGGTGCTTCACAGCCAGCAGCCACCTTCATAAGAGGCCAGCCCCACCTTTAATTATTTTATATGAGAGGAGCCCTCAGCTGCCACCATCTGCAGCCCTGCAACAGCACGGGCAGCACAGAACTGGGCTGATAACTAATTTGTCAAGCGTGTGCTGGGGAGGACCAACCCGGGTAATTGATACCACAGGTGCTCAAATGAAATGTCTTGCCTGGATAATTTAGCACCAGAAAGGAGACCAGGGACAAGCAGAAAAAAGAGAGCTGGAGTCTTCCACCGGCTACTCCTTGAAGAGACGCTGCTGTACCGTGTTAGGAGCCAAACGCAGACGCCTTCAGTGAGCAATTCCGGCCAGATGCTGGTATTTCGCATGGTTGAGGAATTATACCTGCACATCCTATGTACAGAGATGCCCAGGTTCAGCCAGGAAAGGTCTGTATGGAAAACACTGTACGTTATCCCAAAAGGGAAGACACAGGCCAACTATTGGAAATAGAAGATGCATTCCAGTTCTTCACCAGAAAAGCAGGACTGGTCACTCCAGCTAATGTGACTAGCAGTTGAAAATGTTATGGAAATGCTGCAGTTATGCCCTTTCCCAGGCTCCTATTCACAGGTGTAAGAGGGGGAAGCCTAACCTGTTATTGGGGTGATGCAAGTTGTATTTGCTCACAACCTGGATTAATTCTTTGCCCTCTCAAGAGAGCAAGTTTGAGTTAGCAGCTGATGGGAAACATGGGAATCATATCAGTGGCCATAAAAATCAGTGCCATGCCCAATGTCCGTTCCACATTAAATACAACTCAGAACTGAGGTGTTTAGAAAAGGAAAAAACCCAACAAGCAGTAAAAATAAAAGAAGATTCACTAGCCCAACTTCATCTTTGAGGCCACTGCTCTGCACTTCTCAGTTTATTACTGGATTTCCAATGATCCTCACAAAAGGGTGCGTCAGGAACCTACCGGGAGCAGTGAGCAGAGATGAGTTCAGCACTAGATGGCAACATGCCTTTGCAGAACATTTCTCTGAGGTGCCTGGAGATGCGGGCAAATACTTGCCCAACTACGACTCTGTGTGGGTCCAGGCACACAGGTTTTATTTGGTTGGCATAAGACAAACTTTGTTTCTTGCTATTGCATTTTTCTCACTGTTTGCTTTGAATTAGGTTTAGACTGATCTAAACTTGGTTGTTTCCAAGAAGGGTCAGTGTTTGAGGGTGACATCAACCTGTCTCAGCAGTGGCAGCAGCTCAGAAAGGCCTTGGCCAATTTTCTATGTGACTTTGAGTAAATCTTCCTTCCACTGGCACTTCTTTGTCTATGAAAATGGGTCCCTGAAGCTATCACCGCTCCCACACACAACTTGCTCTCCCTCCCACCAACTCAGTGACAGGTCCCAAAGCAGAACAAGAAGTGAACTGCTAGCACCTTCAGTCTGTTCATTGTTTCAGCTCCTGCCCTTCAGATAACTTGTCCCATGTTTCTGCAAAAGGCACTTTTACGCCTCCTGTGCTTTTGATGGATGTCTCTGTGAAGGTAAATGTGGACCACAGAGGGTTCCTGCAGGTAGGAAATGGGACATCTTTTTGAAGTACTTTGTAGAGACACATCAAAGTACCCGACAGAACAAGCTCATTGTCACCTGTAAGTTGAGTGGAAGTCTGTGAAACCTCCCCATTCCTGCCACCTTCGTGTGCAATACTTCATTGAGTTCAGTGTAACCAAATAACCAATACATCCAAGAATCCAAAGCCTGAAGGATGATAACAGCATGGGAACAGAGCAGAAAGGGGAAAGGGAGGATTATAGTCATGAGGCAAACTGTTGCTTTGCTAGTTCTTCACTCCACTCCTAATTGAGGATTACATACCAAAACCTAAACTACTCATTATTAGCAAGAGCCAATATTTGTGAGAAATTGATGACTTATATTTGACTTACAAAAACAAGTTTGGGCTTTTATAAAGGACTTTTCTGTTTTCTTCCAATGGAAATTAAAAAAAAAAAAGGAAGTGAAAGAACATTTCTTCCCTCCCGTGTATTTGCATTTCAAATCTTGCAGCATTGTGCTGGGGCACAATCAGAAATCACTCCAGCTGAGCAGAACAATTGCTTTAATCACAGTTATTGTAGCCTACCTCAAAGTTAAATATAATTATTAACATTTCAAGAAAGCAGCAACCCAAACCCCTCAGGTATTCTAAGGTGCACAAGGACAACAGTGCAATGCTCAATTACACACGGAGAGGCTGTTGTTTGGACTCAGGTCAGCACCTGGATGAAACTCTTCTGGTTTAAGCCCCAGCTGGCAGCTGGGATGACAGCTGGCTGGAAGAAAATGTTCTTGTCCTTCCAAAACATGATCCTGCCAGTCTCTTACAACTCATCATTTTAAGTGTAAATGCCGAGACGGTGTTGGTGATGTGAAGATCTCTGTCTTCAAGCAATTTATTACAACCCCTACCTCTCCCTTCCCTGTCCTGTGATACCACCGCTCATCACACCCAGGCGTGGCTGACTCAGTTCATTCATGGACTATGAGAAAAGAGAATAAAGGGGTTTTACATTGCACAGACCTCACATATGTGACTCACAGATGGGCAAAGACCAAAATAAGCAGCATCACTGCATGGGATAAGCAAGATGCAGAGAACATGAGGCAGAAGGTGGTATGTCTGCCTGTGGCAGTGAGAACAACATGCCCAGCTCTTTAGGGCCAGTAAACATGGCAGAGTCCTCTATCTGCAGGGCACAGATGCTCCACTTTGGACAAACAACTGACAAGCCCTGACCCAGATGTTTTGGACAGCTCAGTCTTCAAATGGGCTGAAAGAACACTGCAGCCAGCACTGAAATCACAAACAGTGTGTGCCAGCTTGGAGCAGTGCTCCTTCTTAGGTGGGGTAACATGTCCCTGTGGCACAGGCATGGTGACATGCCATGCTTTTGTTCTCCTAACAGAATGGACCACGGAGTCCATGTTAAGCATTAGCCAGATGGAGGTGGCTGATACCTGCCTTCCATTCAGACACCAAACGAGTGAATTGGAGGTGGAAGGTCTTTGTTCTGGCTGTTAGTTTTTTGTAGCTGAACGAGCGATGTCCTCTCTTGAGTTAGCTGCCAAAAAATCTCCATCTCTTGCTCTCTAGAGCTTCAGCCTCAGGAACAGAAGCACAGGACACAGCACACTGCTGCCTTCTCCCTCTTGTCTGACCTTCAGCAGGAACAGAGTTAACCACCTCGGTGCACTTTAAACTAAGTCCAGCTCTGTGTGTGCCTCTTCGCACAGAATCAGCAGCACGCAGATCAGATCAAAGGAACCAACTCTCTGTTTTTACATATTTTGTCATCTCCAGAGTAATCTCCCCTTCCTTATTAAAGAAACCTCAACTGAATTGAGGCAATGGGGGCTTGACCAGAGCAAAGTTAAACCAGTAAAGCCTTCCTGCTCCTGTCGTGTATCTGCCGTCCCTGCTAGACCCGCCTATAGTATCTGAGGAACCTGAATGGAGCCTCTTGATTCCAAGAACTTGCCTGTTATTTCTCCTACGGAACACAGCCAAACCCAGAGAAACATCCTTGATACAAGCAAAAATGTCAGCACTGCTCCTTCTATTTTTTCTACGACAAAGTGCTCAGAGAAGCACTAGGAACAAGGATGGTCTGCAGTCTCCTTGCACACAGTGACAGACCACACACCTGCAAGGCTTTCCCTTTAGAGAAGGATGACTAATCCACAGTGAAACAGATTAAAACAGAGCTTTTAATTCTTTGCAGGTGCCAGGGGCAGGAATGGGAGGGCTCAGAGATTCCACTTCACGTCACACCTGGGACACAAAAGTTCATTTCATGAACCCCCTGAAGAGCTCTAAGCCAATAAGGGAATAAAGGGAGGAGGAGGCAAGTTTGCAGCCCATTTAGGGACCTCATGGAGCACAAATGACTCCTCCCTCCCCTCTGAGGCATAGATCTGCTTCATCACCACATGCATACAGGGACCTCAAGCCAGCTGAAAGCTTCCCTCAGGATGAGAACAAGGCAGCTGCTGTGTGGGGTTTGGAGCCTGTGTTTCATATTCTGCCTTTTCTGCATCTTTCTCCACCAAATGACAGCCAAGAGGAAACTGAAGTTTGTGTCTGTAGTAAGTAAAGACCTCATGGGGAAATGGAATTTCCTCAAAACCTGTCACTTACCACTCTTCTTGCACTCCAGGGGAGGGGAAACTTTTCAAATATGGAAGTGTTTCCTGCATATTCAAAAATCACTATTGCACTGTAGAAAAACCCCTCAATTTTAAATAGGACTTTATAAGGTTGTGTAGTCCTCAATGAACTTGGCTTTCTGCTAAATATTGGTTTTGTGCACCACTGAGGATCACACAGGAGGGGGCTTTTTAAATGCAAAAGAGGGTTTCACAGCATCAACTGCAAAAATCCTCTCTAGCACGGAAAAGTCTCCAGTTTTCCAATGGTTTGAAGGGATTAGCACGCAAAACAAACTGCTTTATGTGGAACCCAAACAAGCGTACAACGGCACTGACTCGGCAGCACGGGAGCAGTGCTGTGAAGCTAATGCTGTTTGCAATGGCTGTGACACACCTCTTGTTTGCAGGAAGCCCAAATCCTGGTCTGAGCATCACACACGCTTGTAAATCTGTTAGGTACATTTTGTGCTGCTGTTTTCCATTCTCTTTCTCATTACTGGAACTGAGAATAAAAAAGATTCTTGCATTAAGAAAGAAAACCAAATCCAATGCTAAAATTTTACAGTTATTATATCTACAGGAACGACTCTGGAGTTTTTGCCTTCTGAATCCACAGTTAGTCCTACCAAAGTATTAGTGTTCTAGGATTTCTGGAAAATCACTTACAAGCTTGTGTTTGGTTTCTCTTTGTTTAATATAGTCGTCTAGTGGTCTGTCTTTGCCTCCCAAAATATATAAAACTTCTTTAATATATGTTAAGGTGTTTTACAGCTTTTATAACTTGCAAGAATTTCCTTGAGCTAACTGCTTTTCAGATGTCAGGGGAAAAAGGGAACTCCACCTATTTTATCAGGTGTTTTGCCACGGTCACCATAGCCCAGAGGAGCTTTTCCCAAGTGACAAGCAGAGGGGAGCTGTGAGGCAGCAGGGATATGGAGAGCTCACCAAGGTGTGTTAGTGTACCTGCACTAGGGTGCTGAAATACTGCAGTGTGGTCTGTGCCAGCCTGGGGTTTGAAGCTCTGTTTTCACTGAAGCTGCCACATAACAGTCTCCAAAGGGAAAGACAAAGGACTTTCCAGGAAGCAACAGCCATGAGCAGCCACAGGTTTTAATTGGCACTAGTCAGCCCAGTTTGGTCTGATAGAAGTGTATGCTGAGCTGTCTGCAGACCTTGGGGGAGGAACAGTGGGCCAGCACCAGAGTAGAACGTAGACACCTCTGTGCCTGCCCCCCAGGCAGCCCTGCCAGCGTAGATAAAGGTGCACACAGCTCTCCACAGAGCAAAACGTAGAACTGCATCCGTCAGAAAGATGCTGCTAATAGTACAAAGCAGCATAAATGCAGAAACTTCACTGCTGTTTTCTCCTCTCCTTCACCTCAGAAAGGCAAAAGGTGTTTATGACAATAAAATGTTACCTGATGGTTGTGGGCAGGGCGAGCATTCTCCTCACCGTGTTGCACTACCCCTGCAGCTTGGCATACAGCAGCAGCAGTATGAGCTCGACCATGCCTGTGGAGGAGATACTGCTGTTTCCTGAGTGCTCTGTACAAGCAGTGTGAGGCAAGTGCCGGGGTTGGGAGGGAGGATGTGCTTCATGGACGTTAATGGGATGTCCTGAAGGCTGAAGAGTCTGAACCTGGTGATGCTGGAGGCAGCTGGTAAATTCAATGTAATTCCAAAGTATCCCTGAAACTGTGGCTCCACGTTAGCTTAGGCTGCAGCTCCCTTGTCCGTCCAACAACATTTTATTCCAAAGCCCTATTTCAACTTCACTCTTTCTCTGTCCTTATTCGTTCTCACAGCCCTTCTTCACCTCACTCCATTTTAATGACATCTTCTCCAGCACACTACCAGTCCCCTTCTTTCCTATTAAGAGAAAAAAATGACTATCAGGAGAGGTGACCTGTTTTATAACCTTCTGAAGCTGTTTTCTCTATTTTTCCCCCTTGCTTCAGACTTATGTGCAAAGCACTGACTGTGATCACACACCTATGAGTGCTCAGGCAAGTCTTGCCGGGCTGTATCCACCAGATCTGGAACCCCGGAATCCTTTGGCAGCCGATTCTGGTTCGCTCAGTGCCACTGTCACACAAACAGGTGAGTACAAACTGGGGGGATTTGCTTTCGCTTGGTAAGTTGTAAAATCCTTATGTATGCAATGAAGGGGCTGGATAAAGGGCGTGGGAAAGCAATGGGAAGTACACTGAGTTGCAAACATGGTGCAAAAAGGGCTGTTGTCAAGAGTTTCCACAGGAATGGACTTACTCATCAGTTAATAAAACAGGAAAAAACCCAGAAGTCCTCAGTGTTGAATCTTAACCTTTGTTTAAAATTTAACACTAAAACCTTCAAACAAGAATAAGCTCACTTTAGCTGAGATAAATGAATGAACACATTCATAGGTTATCCCAATCATGTGTAACCTTTAACTTTCATTTGTCTTGAGTTACTGAAAGACAGAACTGTGGCATAGAAGTTTCTATGATTTAATTGAACTAACTGAAGATGTGGTAAGTCCACTTAGTGCAGCCAAGTGTGCACGGGGACTCTTGCTGCAGCCAAGCTGCTGCTTGGCAATTTATGGCAAAAAGGAGACGGCCTCTTTAAAGAATGACTGAAGTCACCCCTGGGGAAGCCGAGCATCAAGCAGTTCAGGAGGGCTTATGTGAGTCTTCCATTGAGGAACAAACTTAAACCTGTGCTAATGAATCCTTTAACTTTCAACTGCTGCAGCTATCACTCCTCTGAACATTTAAAGATTATTTTATACGTAATCATCAGGATGACTCTGCCAGTCCTGGAGATCAGTATCCTTGAAAACTACATTCACCAAGTATTTTTCAGCTTGCCCTAACCAGTGCAGCCAATCAGAAGTGCAATTCTGCAAGGCTACGCGGAACTGCAGAACAAGAAGCACCTTGCCTAACTCATGTTTTGTAATTTTTCTGTTCAGTTGCTGCGTTTACCTTTCTCACACTGCCCAAAATAGCGAGCTTCTGAGAGAAACCTTGGCAGTAAGGGTTTCCAAAGGCAACTCAAGCAGTACAGGGTAAAAGATTTTAAATTAAATGTACCACTTCTGCCAAGATTATCAAGTTGGGTTTAAGCAGCAGCACTCAACAGGGTCCTGATCCTCGTAGCAGGTGTAGACAACATTCCCAAAACACAACGACTGCGTTACAGATCCAGCTGGGCAGAGCTATTCTCATCAACTGAAAATGGCAAGCCAGAGAAAGGATAAATTATTGACTACTTTGCAGAAAAACAGTTCACCACATTTCAGAAGAGCAGACAAAACAAAAACTCAGATCAAATTAACACCAATACCTTTCAAGTCTCTGTAAGCTTTCCTTTCCTTCTCCACCAGCAGGATCTTTGCTGTGAATCACTGCTCTGCTGATGCAAACTTCATCTTCACAGGTTTATTCAGAATGACCCTGTCAAACTCACCTGGATTTCTATAATGTTTAACCTCAGCCTTCTCTCTGTGCCTCTGCACCTGCGGGTTATGCGCCAGGGTATCATAACTCCTAGTTTGATCAAATTTACATCACCCCCCCTCCTGCTCGTACCAACATTAGAATCACTGTTATCACACTTCCTTTAAGCACTTCCATGCTTCTGCCAGACTTGCTCATATATCTGTGTCCTCTTTTATCTACCCTTTCTCAGTATTTGCTACCACCATACTCCAAACCTGAGCTCAGACTACCAATCATGTCTAGACAAACAGGACAAGTTCTTTCACCACTGGGCAATGGGCAAAGACTATCTCATTTCTAAATACTGCAGTATATGGCAGCAAGCAGGAATGATGGAGAAGGGCTCTGTGTACTATGAGTTTGCTTTTTTGTATTCCAGCCATTTCTGAAGTTTTTAGCCACCCACACAGGATACCCACTGAAGAAGCTGAACACTTAAAAAGATCTGGAAGCTCTCTGATACTTTACTGTAGGAGGTAAACAAGAGAAGGTTCCCAAGGTCTAGCAGAAGTACTTACACTATCTTAAAACTCATTTCAGCTCTTATTCCTCTTGCTTTTTTCAACCACAGACTATTTTTAGCTTCTTCCCCAGAAAACCTCACCTAACAGGAACTGAAAATCCAGTAAAGACACTACGACTGTGTGAGCCTGCTCTGGATCCTCCACCACTGTAAGGGACACAAATCATTTGCCTACTGCATCCACGGAACAGCAGTAGTACATGTCTCTGTATTTGTTAGTTTGGCTAAGTGTTATCTGACTTTTAGGAAACTTGGAGACCTTCTGAAGCAGCAGCCAAACCCTCCCTCAAGAAACAAATCCCACTTGTTAAATAAGACAGTGGTCTATTGTGACCTGAGCTGATCCAACCTCACGTGTTCTGTTGTTCATCAGTTCAAACAAATCCTTTTGGTAGTTGGCATTTTCCTGGGAACTCGTTGTTTTGAGAACCACCCCTCTGGTGAGCTCGGCTCTCACTCACACAGGTTACAGTGTACTAAAGGAAAGATACTGGTTAGGATGTCTTTCCAGTTTTTAAACAGGGATTGGGGCAGTGTGAACCAGGACTGTCAGATGTATCTACCTGGCACAGCTGTGACCATTATCACATCCTGGGCTCTTTCTAGGCTTTCACTCCACTCCAGCTTCTTTTCAACTGACCTGGTTTCCAGCGTACCTGGTTCACAGGTATGAATTGTGCCTGTGTGTCTCATTCCAACACATCAACCTCACACCCAGGTACATCCAAGTCACAGCTACACACATTCCTACCTGATCCCTGGATACAATGCTGACATCTGCAGAGGGCTTGTTTTAGCACAGACTTCAGGGTATATCCCAGAAGACAGCTGAAAAACAAAGAGCCACAAAGGGAATATTTTATACCTGGCAACTGCATCAGCAATTGCCATGAATATGGAAAGATGCCCTTTGTGTAATTTTTAGTGTTAGATCTCCTCTTCTTGTTTGACACTGCCCTTCATTTTAAGCAGCGTGATGCTGCAAATAGGAATTCTACAGCTGTCTAAATGCAAAATACAGACACTATTTTATGACAGAGAAAATGTTACTTGGGTGAAACATTTGGCATTTGTTCCAACAAGCTTTTTGTGCCAGAACAAACAACAGCTAGCAGTAGGAGTCTAGTAAGAAAATCACTGTGTTTTCTTTTTTCACTGTAGGATATTAACAATTACACTTTACCTGTTTGGGCTGCTCATGAAGTCAGGACCAAGCTGATAAAGCTCTCGGAATTGTTACTGCAGGCAGAGTTTGGGTTCCACAAACAGACCCAAAAATCACAGTTGCAGGGAGGTAAGTCCATTTATAACCAGAAGGTTACACTGGATAAAAACCTGAAGTAATATACAGACACACGCTGAAGCAAATCGAGTCTGAACTTAATGCAACCCGCAAGTTTAATTTACTTAACGCAGTATCAATTGTAATAAGCTCTAGGATGGTTACTGTGGCCCAGCAGTCTTCATATTCCATTACTAAAACGATATTAAACTGCTTCTGAACTATTGTGTTCAGCAAATAGCAGCTGAAATGTAAAAATAGTTTATACCTTCACAATCGCTCACTCTCGTCCTTCATTCGCCGTCGTCCTTGGGTCTCGTTTGTGTTTGATGTGGACACTGTGAGCTACACTTGATGTGGACTCTGTGAGCGACACTTGATGTGGACTCTGTGAGCGACACTTGATGTGGACTCTGTGAGCGACACTTGATGTGGACTCTGCGAGCGACACTTGATGTGGACTCTGTGAGCTACAAGGTGTTTAAAGGCAGATTGTGTTAAAACAGCAACAAGTGGTACAGAGGTAAACACAAACATCCCTTTTTTTACCATTGCTTTTCCATTTTCTTTCAGGTGTTCTACCAAAAACTCTTCTGAAGCATATCTTGGATGCCAGAAAGCCTTCGTACCAGCAGAGAGTGGTTATGTATTCCACGATGAGTCCTTCCATTCCATGTCAAAAGCCATGAAATGTTATTGCCTGCATTAAATACAGCTACAAGGTTGTTTTTCATTTGGTTAACCCTGAACATCACCGGATTATTTTCATCCTTCAATGAACAGATACTACTCAGAAACCTGCAGCGTTCCATTTCCCACCTGATGTCGTGGCTTGTTTAACCGTAAATTTGTTTCGATAGAGCAGCAAACTGGAAAACACAAGCCTCGTGTTTTACTGAGCCTGTAGCACAAAGATAATTTAGCAACAAACCCCCTGCACCTTTTTCAGATGCAAAAGGAAAAAAACATAAAAGAACAGTGAGGCTACAGTTATTTCTTTTAGAAGGTGTTGTGGAGCCAGTTACTGTACGAGGCGCAGAGCAGGTATTAACGAGCCCACATCAGTGGGCAGACAAGGTGCTGGACATATTGCTACACAACAGGGACGTGCCATTACTCTCAATAGGCTGTTAATGAGAGGTTTCTTCTCTTCCAGCAGGCAGCCACCCTTGCTACCTTGCAGACGACACTCAGTGTCTTCGATGGCAAAGTGCCTCCTCACAGTTCCTGCCGTTTGTTTGAACTGTACCAGGAAAACAACTGGCCAAGTGTCTGTAAGTTGTGTTGCTAACATTGACTTCTTCTAAAGAGCAATTTTCCGATAGCCCAGTAATCAAACTGGGAACACAAGGTTCACTACATAGGAAAAGATTATAGGTTGACTTTAATGACTGCAATTTGACTCAGTTTAGCAGCTGTTGACGGTAGCAGGATGGCAGCACTGAAAAACCCTCAATATTGCTTCATTACGGTTACCAGGTTCTACACTGCCCTCTGTTTAACTCCTTGACTCTGTACCCAGATGACAAACTCCACACAAGCTGGTGTGGACACTGTACTGTTTCAAATGATCTCTGTAGTACTGACACATGTTGCTAGCCCAGCAAATAAGCTGCCAGACGAGCCATCAGTCCTAAAGTTCAATGACTCCAAGAGGAAAGGCTGCATGGTTCTGCACACCAAAGTTTACTGTGACCCCTCTGTATCTTGAAACAGGCAATACACCATAGAAATGTACTATCAGAACCATTCCTGGAGGGATCCTCATCTCTTCGCCCTCCCTGGCTGCCGATTTTTGCCCGCTGGATAGGTTTACGCAGCTGGTCTCCCCAGTCCTCATGCACCACTGTACCAGAGAATGTGGAATGTAGGGCACAAGAAGAGGTAAGTTAAGTGCTTCAGCACAGCTACTCAAAAGTAAAGTCAGGATTACATCTTCTGCCAAGAGCAGAAGATGGCCTAAAGGCCAGGATCACTTTTCTACTGCTGTTCTGGATTGGCCAAGGCTCACACAGAAAATACAATACAGAGCTGAGCCATTCATCATGATTCTCTTCAGTCTCCAGTTCCCAGTTCTTCCACTCAAATCCATCTCTCAGGAATTTTCAGAACTGCATGAAAACCTTTCTTCCCACAGATTTGTCTTGTAGCAGGGAACCCTGGGCACAGCTGAGCAATTCAGCTATGGAAGTGCAGCCAAGCTGAGGCCACCACTCACAGAAAAACCTACAGAAGGTCCTCCTCCTCCTCCATCACATCATCTGATCATGTCTTCTTCCTTGCTTCATGCCTCAGTGAATGTACCTTGAACATTCTAATTTCTGTAAGAAAAATTAAACATTGAGTTTCATTTCCAAATTAAGACAATTCTAAATTCTTTTATTTCCCTCATCCCTACTCAACAGAAACCCCATCACACGTTCTTTGCAATGCTTTTTGTTCTCAGGACCATCACTGTAGAAGCTGGGAAAGGAAGTCTGTCTTTACACCTGGCTTACTCCTATGAAAAATAAGCAGCCACGTTCATTAAGTCTGGAACACTACGCCCAGATCTTGTTGTATGACTATAAATAGGGGACGTCAGGGAATGAATAATACAACACTCTAAACGATGGTTTTCTACAGCTGCGGCAGATGGCTCCATTTGAAAAACCTATCCCATAGTAGGAAATAGCATTTTTTAGGAGACGCTAGCCAAGATTCTGTACAACACGCTTTGTTATGTATTTCCAAACATTCCTGAATGATGCCATCCAGCATCACCAAAAAATGAGATTTCTGGTACATGGTTAAAATTCCTGTTGTGAAGAGCTCAACAGAAGTCCCTGAGACAGGGGTTGGGTATGACAGGAATGGGATGACTTGGACAATACACTGAGGATCTAAAGTTTGGCATTTATAGAACTCTGCGTACAGTTCTGTAGAGTTTACTGTCTGTAAACTTTAATCCTTTCAGTCAGAAAATGCTTATGAAGTCAAGTCTAGAAGCGTCTTTATTTTACAAGAGGAAGTCGGCACAGGCAACCTGAGCAGTCTTCACTCACCCAGTGAGCTACCGTCACGAAGAGTGTTCTTAATCAGTAACAACAAGACTGTAAGCTCCAGGGCTTGTTCACGAGAAATTTCTGAGAGAGCTGAAGCCAAAAAAGAACTTGACAGAAGCAGTTACAAAAGGGGAAGAACAGATGTTCTCCATGGGAATACACAGACTGAAGAGCAAATGCCTGCCCAGCAAAGAGCTGAAGGAACACAGCAATTTACTAAACTATCTTATCTGAGGGACTGGTAATTCTAACCTACATGAAGTGTTCTTTGAAGTAATGACTCTGATTTCACAGTGACAGTGTAGAAAGAAGGGGAGAGAAGCTGAAAAGAGAACTAACTAGGAGTGAAAAGAGAAATGGTATTGCTTGGCTCTTGGTTCATCCTTGTGGCCATGCTGGAGTCTGCAAAAGCTTCAAGCCCTGACAAGTAGGAGTACAACAGGTAGGTTGAAACATTAGTAAAGCTTGGCAACTCCTTTGTATTTTAACCTCTTTCATACACTCCAAAAGAGAAAAATACCACAGAGAAAAAGGAACTGAATTATGATTTGATTAAATAGAATGTAAACAGTCATTTGAAAACAAAGGGCGATGCAATTTGTTGCGTAGTCACACAACATTCCTCTTGGATTTGAACTCCACCGGCAGCAGTTCCACCCCTCTCGAAAGCACAGCCCAACGCTTGGGCTGTTCAGCTTGAGCAGCTGCAGGAGCTACGAAGCCTTTTTTCATCCTCTGCCAAGATGAGAGTGATATGGCTTCCCAGCCAGACCCAGATTGTGTGGTTTTCTCTCCATGTTATCCTCAGTTTGCTTCCACACGCCACTGCAGAGCGAGAGCTGAAGTTCGTGGTCACAGTAAGTAGATGTGTTTGCCATGTTGTTGTGGGGAATACGGGGCATGGGATATGGCTGTCAAATCAAACAAGGTGTGCAGTCGCCTTGCTTCTTCTCAGACTTAGAAATAACTACTGCTGCCCAAGACTTTACTTGAAGAAGATAAAAATGCCTCTAGTTCTAAGAATTTCCATCTCCTAACCCCTAGTCAATATTTCAAGATCACTAAACAACTCAGCTTTGTGGCAGACACACAGGAGTTGAGAGCTGATGTTCCAGTCTACCTTTTTGTGTTAGTTGATGCTCAGATGTGCAGTCTGAGAGCTGCCAGCTGTAGCCTTCTTGATGCTCCTGAGCTGAGGCTTGTGAAGTTACAGGAGTTACTGCACAAACCAAAGTACTTTTTGATTCAGATTAACTGCATTGGCACAGCAGTATCTAAGAAACAGGAGAAAGCATTTTTAGGTAGAGATTTGGGACATGTTGGCTGCAATGGGTTCTTTGGTGGGCTGTTTCTTATTTTAAATTACTTCAACATCACTTTACCCAGTACCTCCGGTGAAAGATTAATTCCATGCAACAGTACAGATCTTGAAGGCTGCATCATAGCCATTTTCACTCTGATGTCTGGGTTTTTTTAGCAAGAGCTACACTGATAAAAACAGTTAAAGGGCTGCTTTCAATACAAAGTTGTGGGGATTGAAATTCACATTTATAAATGGGAATTTTAAAATTGTCTTCCACTTCTGAGACATTATATGCAACAAGCAGAAGTGTATTATTTCCCAAACATATCATCTAGCTGTAGATAAAGTCTACTGGCTGCACTGCAGATGTACTGACTGGAGAGAAGCCAGAGCACACAGGAAAAACCAGTTCCTGCTCCTGATGAGGGTTGTGGCTCTGTCCAACACTCCACGTGGTAGGAACTCAGCACTGACTTCATAATGTTCTCTGAGCAGCAAAATGCTTCAGTGTTGTCTCAGTGGTGAGACAGAGAACTGGATCATGGATTAAATGGGGCAGTCAGCAAACCTTGAGGATTAATTCTCTTAAGGGAAGGAGACTTACTGAACTGCAGCTGTTACTGGGTTCTAACAGGCAGCAGTTTTGCAGAAAGAGTTACAGGAAATGCTCACCAGCATGAGGACACTTTGAACCTGATGATCTCTTCTGACCTTAAAGATTCTATGACAGAGGCTTCCTATCCAAAACCAGCTGCTTGGCTCTGCAAACACGTTCCCCACCCTCAAAAAGATAGAAAAGAAAGCACCTAATTTATTCATCACAATTAACATTAAAGTAAGAGGTATATTTCATTTTAACTGTCTTCCTGGCACTTTTCCTCAGAGGGACCAGGCTGCCTAAAAGGTTGCAATTGCTTTCATCTACTGTCAGCAAACCCGTCTCACAGCATGGTTGCTGTGTGTTCGATTCAATTTTGCCTTCTGAACTCACGGATTGAATTTTCACAGGAGCAGAATTGCTAGCATACATAAATAGGATGGGAACTGGCCCCAGAACACATTGCTGCTATAATGGGATATAATAGGGGTACAGCGCCGGTCAAGGTTAAGTCTAAAAGGCTCTTTCCAGGAGGATCCAATAGCCGTTTGCCAGCTGCACTCTGTAAGTTGCTGTGTTTGCACCTCAGAGCATTACTATGTTGTGAAAATGTGCCATAATGACTTTTTAAAGCTTTCTTAGCAGAATTGCACAATATAAAACACATCTGCAGGGGAGAGAAACCAGACAAGTGTTCCCTTTTGCTGTACTCGGGAAAGGTGCCTTGGTCTCTCCACACGATTTCCATCTTTGTGGTGATTCTGTGTGTTTTGATTCCCGGCCATAAGTCCTTCTGGCTCGAATTAGAGCTTAATTCAAGCAAATTTCCCTAAATGCTGTTTTAATTTTCTTTCTTACGTGTAAACATTAGCCTCCCCCATAATTCTTGTGCCTCAAGTTTAAACTAGAGCCAAGAGAAGAAAATAAGAAATAGGTAAGACCGTTTGGTATCCAAGTGGAAATGAACTACTGTTTTACCGCCTCTGAGGGCAACCTCCACCTCCACACCAGCACTCATTTCACCTGTCACATATACAGGAGGGTGTGGTTTCTGAGGTATCACACCACATGAGGTCATTCATCATGTCTTTCCTCTTGTGACTCAGGGTTGGAAGTGTTGACTGGGCATGTTATTGTCTAATCAAGCCAAGCCATCTGAAGCCGTGATTAAACGTGCTTAGGATTTCTCCATGTGGTTTCCCTTGAACTGGCCATATGACTGGCCATATGACTCTTGTTTCTTCATTCCTACTGCTGTCTTCAGAATAAAAAATCTGAGTGTTTGAAGCTGAGTCAATAAACATGCCTGCAAGAGGATTGCTATTACTCAGAGACAGACAGTTCTCTCTAATTCAGGGTATTTCTGGATGAAGATGTTATTAATATTCCCAGTTCACCCTCTCCTCTGCAGCAGTTTTCTCCAGTATAATTTTTCACCTGACAACAAGGGAAGGAAATATTGACCAAATTCTGAGCCATGTGCCCAGTTTTATCTGATCACCCGCACAAAGTGACAAAAAGCAACTGGGAGAAACCAGACAACAAACTGAGTTCAAGCTTTACTAGAGCTGAAGAAGAGAGTATTGGATAACTCCTCATCTATTGAAGAGGTGAAGCACCTCAGACACAAATGCAGAAATGAATACACCAGATAGATGTGTTCTGCTCTTTTGGGGTGCAACCTCCATGCCTTCTCTTCCTTCTTGCTTTCTAGTATCCTTTCACCTTTTACAACGCTTCATCTCAGATCCTGCCATGTTCTATGTCTTCTGAAAGGTCAGGAGGGCAATCTGTAAGCCAAGAGTAATAAAGGCTGCAGCACACATTTTTAATTGAATTTGAAGGATTCCTTTTGAACAAACCCCAAAAGATGGTTATTGAGGAACACAGATTGATGAGCAAGGCAGGCTTTGTAAGGGATGCATTTTCTTTCCCTAATGGTATCAGGTGTTCTAATGAAAAAGACAGACTTTCAAATACACAAGCTCTTCTTCAAGTTTTAAATAAAATTAAATCAAACTTTCAAAAAACCCAAACCCTTCTACAATGTAGCTATGACTGAACGAGTGAGCTTGTTAGGTCAAGTGCTTGTTCATGAGGTCACATTTCATTTCCAACTGCCACTGAAGCAAGGACATTCTCAGAAGTAGCAAGCGATGAGGTTTGAGCACAAACAAAAGTCAGTTGGCTGAGAGGCTTTTGTCCTTCAGTTCCTGATAATAGGCTTCTGCTCTGAGGAGTGTTTGGTTCTTACTTGCTACTTCCAGCTTAGTGTTAATACCGTCTTTACACATCACTGGAAGACCGCTGCTTCCATTTCTTATGACAACAAAGAAAGAAAATGTTTGTCTTTGCATCTCCTGCTCCCACATACTCGATCTTGATCTCTCTGCCCTCTCGCCTTTGTTCAGGTAAAATGCCACCTCTTCTCGCTTAGTGACAGTTTTTAGTGGTTGGCTGTTGTGACAGTGAAACACTCACTGATGATGATGCTGCACATTAAAGCATCACAAACCAGCAGTTTAAAACCTAACATGTTGGTGATTAGTGAGAAAAAGCAATCACAGAATTCAAAACTGATCAGGGAAGCAAAAATAAAATATTTAAGGAAGACTTTATGGGCTCTGAAGGACCTGCTCTGGCACAGGTTGGTGCACATTAGTGCAGAAGGCTGATGAAGAGGGTGTGTGATGTAATTAAAACACGAAGCCACACTGCTCATGTTTACTTTGAAAAATATAAACATAAAACACCTCCCAGCAGGAGAGGCAAACTAACCAGCATGTACAGACGTCTCAGATGTTTGGGCAAGAGTGATGCAGCTTAATGAGGCAATCCAGAGCACTAATAATAATCCAGCTGAGGCATCGTGGAATAAATGTCATGGTATGAACAAATACATCATGTTTCCACGCTGACACTTCATTCTGCAAAGTCAGTAAAGAGACACAAGCAAAGGGAACCTTTGCAACAGTGCAGAATATTGCCTGCAGACTGAGAGTTTGTGAACTTACTTAACTTCTTCTTTCATCTTCTTGTCTAGGTGCCTAGCTATGCATTTAAACTCCTGTATAAGTATAACTGAATGTATGTGCAAAGATTGTGCTCCAGCCCTCCTCAGCTAGGTTTCTGCAGGCTCTCCAAGAGTTTCATTTCTACTGGAAGTATAATGTATGCCTGGCTTCTAGCTGTGTGAGGAAGGAATATTAACATTCACTAACTCCAAGGTTTTATTGGTAATCTTGTCAGGTTTTCCGACATGGTGATCGAACACCAATTGTCAGCTTTCCAACTGATCTGCACAAGGAAAGTGAATGGCCCCAGGGATTTGGACAACTTACCAAGGTATGTCAGCTTTTTTAGAAGCACTTACATATGCTACTAAAATGGGAAGCGGGCAGATGTTTTTAATGTGTGTGTCTCAGAAACACCAGCAAATCTCAAGTACTGGCAGTTGGCATTAGCTATACCCTACAGTTCATAAACATTTCTGTAACATTACCATCCAAATGCTGTTAAATCAAAATCTTGTTCCTCACACCTTTAGAACTACCTTTGTAAAAGGAACAGCTTCCTGATCGTGTGTCTGTACTCAAATTAACAGCCGGTTTAGACACTGTCTACACTGTTAAGGTCCGTGAAGTTCCAATAACCACCAAGCTCTGAACCCTGTTGCCATTTGACTGGCAACCACTTATTCACCAAAAAAGGGACATCCTGCAGGAGACGGCTGCTTCTGTGGACAAGGTGTCTGTTAATAAGACTGCTCTCAGCCCACCACTAGGATGCACTGAACGTGCTATTCTTGCTCTAGCATTTCAACATCAAACCTCAGCTCTTTAGCTGAATTTGACATGAAATTCTGGAGCAAAGAGAGATTGCTACATCTCCTTATGTCCTTCATCACAATGCAGAAGCAGGAATCAGAGACAGTTCAGCATTTAGGACTTGAAGGATCTGTAAAATTCTGACACTCAGATATCACATCATTATCCCTAGGTGTTATGGTTTGAAAATTGCTCAAATTTTCAGATGTCTGGATTTGTGTTTTCATGAAGAAAATATGCATTTTAGCTTTAAAAGATTTCTCTTATTGACCCCTGGGCAATGGCCTTGCCTGGGGGTGAGCAAAGGTGAGATGAGAAATGAGGGTGGATTCCTGCATTTCTTCCCTTTTCTCTCTGGAAGGTTCCCCCGGGGACATCCCTGCTGGGAGAGCTACAACCCCTCCGCTCCAGGCTGGGGGTCCGGATGCAGCTTGATGGCCACAGTCCCCTGCAGTCCCTACCACTGTAGCCCTGCCTGGTGCAGGGAGCAGCAGCTGGCCCCTGGGCACCTTCTGCCCAGGGGCTGAGAAGCAGACCCTGGGGCAACAGCACGGCACTGGCCCAGCCCTGCATGCCTTCACCAGGGTGCTGGTGCACAACCAATAGAACAGGGCAGAGCAGGTCTAGTCTTGCCTGCCCGGAGCCGGCTCTGGCTGCCACAAGACACAGTGATAGTGCATTTAGTCTGTGCCTAAAACTATAGAACTGTGCCAGCAGAAAGCCCTTCCTCCACCCATGCTGCGAGGTGGGCAGGTGCAGCAGAAAACACCAGTGCTGATTCCTCCCTGCATCGAGAGAACCAGAGCTGCACCGAGATTGCTTTTGAAGATGTCAAAGCATCTGAGCTGAAGTGATGAGCTGAAGTAGTGATGAGCTGAAATACTCTCCCGAAGTAGAAGGAAGGGAGAGAGATAAAGAGGGAGCCCCTGGAGGGGAACGCTCAGCTGCAGCACACATGCTTTGTGTGCTGTGAGGGAGGTCCCTACTAACTGTGACTTACAAAACCAAACTGTAGAACCCACAAAGAGTTATAAGGCAGGTATGTGTTTATTCAGCGCTGGGTGCAAAGGGGGATCTTTCTGCCTAACTTGCACACTGAGACCCATAATGGTTGTGGTTATATAGGGCAGAGTTTTATATATATATTCCTTAATTATTCATACATACTCATTGGGTTGCTGAGAAAGAGCTGGCCATATTACAATTAAAAATCTTTCTCCCTGTAAACTTTCACCCTTGGCATGAAATGCTGAGTTCCAGCTAACAAAATGGGTGAAAGCTGGTTCTTCCTTGGATAGCCATCCTTAAAGATAACAAGACTTCCCCAACTGGTCCTCACACTTTGTTATGGTTTCCTTTTATCTATTGCTGCCATTTGCCAGGGTTCTCTTCATACTTTTAACTTCTAACTTCTGGCTGAAAAGTTAACTATTTTCTAGCCATATATTAACTGCGCCATGACGTTCCTGCCATTGTGTGCTTGCCACGTGGCTGCTGCCATCTTGAGCCACTGAACAGCAGAAAGAGAAACTGCTTGTCATTTTGCCGCTGAGGAAAGTGGGGATGCTTGAGTAACTGGGAGAGAAGAAGCCCTGAGAGGGGCATCTGAGAATTCCTTCATGCTTGGCTGAACAGTTGTTCCAAAAGAAGCAGGACTTGAACATTCTTAAACCTTTGGTAAGAAGACAGAGTGTAGGTCTTAAAGTGCATGTTCCTGCATCAAGGATGCAGTTTAATTCAGCATTGAACTGATCAGCATTTTGCCAGACAAGCTACACTGAAGAATTGAAGAGGTCACCAGCCTGGGACAGCTGAAGGTCCAGCATCCACAAGCCATGTTGTGCAACTCATGGGGGAGACCTGACAAGTCTCCAGGAGATAAAAAGGAGAGGGTGGTGGCACCCCGTTTTACTTGAAATACATGCATTTTCCCACGTCTCTGATGTTAAAGCCAAAGGCGGTGCAGTAGCAGTCTCCCATGGGTTTTTTTTCTCAGAATATATGTGATGGCACCGTGACAGTTTCTGTTTTGTATTTAACTTTAACTTGCCTGATCTTTTTCTTCTTTCTGTACTTATAGATTTAATAAACTGCTTTCATTTTCCCTAAGCTACTCCATTGTCTGCTAAACACTATCCAAGACCCCACTGAGAACTGG
Organism: Phoeniculus purpureus; assembly: GCA_028565055.1. Lineage (NCBI taxonomy): Eukaryota > Metazoa > Chordata > Aves > Bucerotiformes > Phoeniculidae > Phoeniculus > Phoeniculus purpureus. The sequence goes on from JAOXOE010000506.1 coordinate 26,047,142, forward strand.
CTGCCTTTCTGTTTACTTGTGGTTTGAAGCCACCACATTGGGCATGTAGCTTACACTGTAAGAAGAAAAAGATGGTTCTTCTTTGGCACAGCTATTTTGGAGTGCTTTCTGCTGTTTTCTTTTTAGCTACAGTAGTAAGGATCTACTTCTGTAACAGCTAAAATTTAAACAGTCCAGCTCACAGCTTCAGAAAGCAGTAGCAGAACAGACAGTGCAATCTAAGGCAGCTTCAAGTGCACCAAGGAAGAAAGATGGGACAAGCTTTACTTAAAGCATGAAATGTAAGCCTCAAAATTATTGGGCTGATCAAACAGTTGAGCAATGACAACAGTAAATACTGGTTTGTCAGTCATCTTTTCCCAGCTGTCACTAATTTATTCACATTGTAAAGAACAATATTGAACATGAATAACTGCAGGAGCATCTACGGGGCTATGGCACTGTATATATTTGTACAGAATCATTACACAAATGGTTGAAATGGTTGCTAATCACATAAAAAAACTGCTTGCTGAAGACAAAATGAAAATAGAAGAGAAAGTTCAAGCATTAGTATTTTCTAGTCACCCTAAACTAACAGTTGCCCGTTTGCTTTCCCTGCAGACCGGAATGCAGCAGCTATTTGAACTTGGACAGTACATGAGGAAAAGATACTCCAACTTTTTGAATAGCACATACAACCGGCAAGAGGTATTTAGCAGAACTGCAGGACATTTCTCTGGCATAGCAGAACTATGGACCTATGCAAAATCCTAACACTGAAAATGAGAAGCCAAGGCTAATGAGTTGGGGGAAATGGCCTTTTTGTTGTTTCAATTTTGCTTGTAACTCTTTGCTGTTCTATCTCCAGTTTTACATCCAGAGCACAGATTATGACCGCACCATTATGAGTGCCCAGTCATACCTTTGTGGCCTCTTTCCACCAACCACCAGCCAGATCTGGAACCCAGAGCTTCTCTGGCAACCCATTCCAGTACATACTTTGCAAAAATCAACAGATCGGGTGAGTATTGGGTAGACACTTCCTTTAAAGCCCTAAACTTTTCCAGAAACCAAGGAAAGAAATAAAGGGGGGAAAGCTAAGAAATATTTTCTCCTCTTTTTTGAGTTCAATCTAATAGAAAACACCAACTGCAGCTGCTGGCTGACAAGCAGCACGGCACAAGTGCATCTGTTATAGCTGCATGAAAATCCTCTTCTCTAGCTGCAGACTATCTGAGCTGTCCTACACACTACCATTTTCTTCAAAGCTCGAAAAGCTCTCCTGGCAAAGCCACTTTTGGACAGTATTATGGGCAAATTGTTCCAAACCTTTGTTGAGAACAAGTGCTTTTCTAAGCACCAATCAGTGAGACTGATCTCCCCTTCTCGGCAGGCTTCTTCTACAGTTTATTCAAGGAATGGAATTTTCACCACTCACTGTCATGACTTCTCATTTATTACTTTCCTATTCTAGTAGCATTTAGGCATCCTAATTACAGACAAGGGCCCTTTTATACCCAGTGCTACACAAATATTTGATGAAAGCCTCACACTTGCCTTGTGGTTCATAGTAAGCGCAAACCTGCCCGAGTATTATGTCCTGTACAAATTCTACTGTGTGTAGCTCTCTCTGGCTGACTCAGATTTAGATTTTCATTTCACTGGCTCCTGTGACAAGGACTGTGTGAGGAACAGTATGTTGAACGAGGACAAAAAGCTGCTGAGTGCAATGACAGAAAGGCTCATTTTCTTCTGCCTTTGAGGACATAAGTTGACTTTAAGGAAAAGCATCCAAAACCCCCATTAAATAAGTGCTTGCCCAGTCACCAACATCAAAGGATGTACTCTGGCATTAGGAAGTTGCTGGCCCTGTCCCCCGTCGGCACTCCTACCTTCTTAGAGAGAAAGGGCTTCCACAAACTAAACTAGGCACAGCTTGAAACTAAACCCTGTCGTTTAAATGCAGGACATTAGGGGAAGTTCTTTCACCAGAAAACTGAAAATGCATAAAAGTGGAGAGAGCTTTGGCCAAATAAAACTTCAAAGCCCTGAGAGGAGTCCCAAAGACCTGTTTGGAAAAGGCAAGCTCATTTGTAGGAATCTCTAGCAGCTCATCACTTCTGCAGCCCCTTCAGGAGCGAGTACTGAGGTACTGAAACACACCTCTGCAGCAACTCAGAAGTCCAACTGAGTATGCAAATCGCCCGCAAAAACATTTTTCCCTTGTTAAACCAAGCAGATGCTTGAGGTATTTTCAAGCCCTAAGCAACACAAAGTGGGAAACTGAAGCCAAGTGCAGTCCCATAAAAAAACCTAATCACAGTTTATTTTTCAGCCACTGAGATCTATCAAGATCGGACAGGCAACAGTAGTGAGCACTGCTTAATGAGGCTAGAGGGAGTGGTTTAATTAGTAACAACTAGAGGGTGATAATTAAGCCATACAGCAAAAGAAGCATTTGTTATTGTGTAATCAAACAACATTCCCCAGTTCCATACTGCAACTTAGAGCCTTCAACCTCTCACATGGTGCTGGTAGATAAACGTGCCCTTGGAACCCTATCCAAGTGTGCTGGTGTCAGCCAGTGGCTGCTGCGAGCAGAGAAGACGGATGCACAGGACCAGTGAGACCTGATAATGCTCACCCCAAGACAGAGTACACCTAGGAGCACCTACACAGAGATTTCTCCACTGCGTGTTAAGTGGATTCCTCGATGCGATTTGTATGTTTACAGGACAATGTTAGTACTGGGTCAGAAATGCTCTCGTGAGCAAGCACAATGTGATGTTTATTTTGTTCACAATAACTTTTTAGTGACACTTCACATGAGAGGAGGTGCCACCTGTCCTTCTACAGTTAGTACAAAGCATTGTTTGCCGGAGCACAGATATCGATGGACACTGTGTTCACACCTGGTTCAGATTAAATAGGCACTACCAGGGGATCTCACAGTGTGTACGCTTGGAGTCATTAAAAGTGAACCATCCCCTAAATGAAGAGCAGAGCTATGAAGCTCACAGCTTTTTGATATTTCAGGAGTAAAATGTATTTGTTGTCCTTGCTTTGAGTTCTGGCCATGAAGAAGGAGGGACTTTTTAGGGTATCAGGTAGCGACAGGACTAGAGAGAATGGAGCAAAGCTGGAGCTGGGTAGATTTAGACTGGCTGTGAGGAGAAATGGGTTGCCCAGGGAGGTGGTTGGGGCCCCATCCCTGGAGGTGTTTAAGGCCAGGCTGGATG